>MJUU01063959.1:92343-105516 GCA_002080025.1 Modiolus philippinarum
CGAGTCTTCAAATTTTGTGGGAGTTATAGGACTTTGATTATTTCCACATTGTTATAAAATGGCAAATGTTGTGGACACAACTCCTTAGAAACGGCTGTTCAGAATTCATTGAAATTTTACAGGATTGTTAGTCACCATTAGTACTAGATAATATCACATTGCCATTTTAATTCGTCAAATTTTGTGGGAGTTATGGGACTTTGATTATTTCCACATTGTTATACAATGACAAATCTTGTGGACGCAACTCCTCAGAAACTGATAGTCCGAATTCATTCTAATTATACAGGATTGTTAGTTGTTATATGTAATAGATCATATCACATCGCCATTTTGATTCGACAAATTTTAAGGGAGTTATTGGACTTTATCGACTTAATCGCCTTGGACACAATATAATGACATTTTCAAATGAAACCTTGTTACAAGCTTATATCTTTATCACATAAGCATAATATTCTCCCTTTTTTTACTAGAAGGAAGCATACATGTTGTTATTGAAAGAAAAAAAATTTGGTGTTGGTCTTACTTCCCAATTTTTCAATTTTTACATTTTTTCGACCAAAAATCGTCCAAAAATGATCGTTACGATGTGTCATTTTAAAAACACCCTTTTTCAAAATAATATAGCACTCAACATTATGAGTTTATTGTTTATAAATACTTCTTCTGTTGTGTGAAATTTATTCAGCTTTCTATTACAAGTTATTTTGTGAAAATCTGATCAAATTTGCCAGAGCTATGCTGTAAAGACTGAACATACCATTCGTTACGCTTTTTAGGGCTTTTTTAAATGTTGCTACATGAGTTAAAATCTGTATTTTAAATTACAACATTTAATACAACTATATGTTTTATGAACATTTCAAGGCTTCCTTTACTCAACACTAAAAGATTTATTTTAATCAGATGTTTATGACAGAATTGGTGCTCTTTTAAAAACTGAAGGGTTTTTTGTCCCATCCGTAGACACATGTAGACACACATGGTACTTTGATTTATGCTTTTAGGCTGATTAAATAAACCATTCAGTTTTTTGCAAGTTAGTTGTACTATATGAATAACAGATAGTTTTGCAAAAATTCTCCAACAAGAAAATTTTATAACACAAAATGTGGCAAAGTCCCATCCGTCGACACATGTCCCATCCGTAGACACACTTAAAAACACACACTGGCTCATAGTTTTTGAAACTAGTACTGCAATATTTGTTTTGTTTTTTTTTTTATTAAACTAAAACCATTTAGAAGTATTTGCACAGAAAAGTTTGTATATAATTGTGTACAAACCAAAACCTCAGTTTTTATCATGTTTATTGTGACTGTGAATTGTTCAAAATACTGTGAAAATTATGCTTGTTATTTTTTGTTTTTAAAGTAAGGGTAAAATTAATGGTAGATATTCGAAAGAATATAGTAAAATGTGAAGTGATTTGACTTATTATCTAGGAGGCTTCAATTTTTATGGTTTGTCCCATCCGTAGACACATTCAAATTCTTGAAAAATTCTTCACTTGTACTTTTATATCAAATCATTTTAAAAAAGTATCAAATCATTTTAACAAACAAATACTACAGAGTGTTTAAAAAAGGTTTTCTAACAATTTCAGCTGTATTTCTGATGCAGTTGAATATTTATTACATGAAATTTTATTTTATCAGTGCACAGGTCTTGGCTGAATTTCATTTTAAGTTGTTCAAAAAACTAATGTCACGGAACATAACATACAAAGTTTAGTTTAGAAGCAATACGGTCTTTATATTGCACTATGATAACCTTTCAATGGTTTTACATTGTGTTTATCTAATACTTATTCCATATTTCTGAGGCTTGTCCCATCCGTAGACATTTTGATCATGGTTTTATAAATTATAAATGTAATTAAATTTTGAATGTTTTTGTTTAAAAAAATCTGTATTTACTTTTGTTCATGTCTAAACATAAAATTAAAGCTAATATGAGCTTTGATAAGGTTGTTCTTTGTCCTTTATATTGTTCTTAAGTGTCTTAAAATAGAGTAAAGACAGCAATTCATCCCAGTACTTTTTTAAAAATAATCCATATAAAGAATAATCTTTTTTAGGTATTGTCTAAATATGTCTCCTATCAAAATATGGTAAATAAGATGTCTGAGCAAGTAAAAATAATATGCATAAGGACATATATTCTCAGTTATGTCCCATCCGTAGACACCTTACTAAAGCATTTACTAGGTTCTAAATAAAAAAGTATTGAATATATTTGTAAATTTTTTTTGTATTTACTTTCGGCCATGTTTCAACTTTAAATTTAAGTTACTTTAAGCTTTGATTAGCTTGTTTTCAGCCTCATATCTAATTTGAAAGTGTCTGAAAGTGGGAAAAATCAGCATCTGTCATACAATTTTTGCAATAATTTCTTCAAAAATAGACCAAATTGAAAATTTTTTTCTTCTAAGTATATCTAAATATACCCTCTATCAAATAGCTGTAAAAAGATGTGGTTTAGATATTAAATTAGACTAGAATTAAGAGTTTTCCTTATAAGGGGTGATTTTTCAATTTTAGCAAATGATTATTTTTTAACCAAGATATTATAAAAAAAATAATGCAGCCAAGTGCTAAAAATGGTAGTTTTGTTTCAAGAAATGTCTACACTGTCAGAAAAAAAACAGGAAAATGATTCTGTGTTGAGTTTTATTTTTCATCATAAATGACACATGAAATGTCATTATATTGTGTCCAAGGCGAATGCATACTACAACATAGGGAGACTTTCTGGACACATCTCGTTATACTCCAATTAAGGGATTTTGCTAAAATTTTGCTTAGCTATTTGCCAGCTAATGCAGTTGATCATATCCTGCCGCCATTTTGATTCTCAAAATTTTACATGAGAAATGGGACTTTATTGACTTTTCTGCGGCGGCGGGGGACATAGCTACGCGTAGCAATCTTGTTGTAAAGTATACAAATTTGGGCAGTTTTTACACTTTTAAAAACCAAATAAAAATTTTTTATTGGGAAATTAATTAAGTTATTTAACAGAAAGAATATGAAAATTATAATGTTTATAATGCATTTTACAGGTCCTAATGGGAAGGTTCGCGAACCTCATTAGTGATGTTCCAAAATCTTATTCACATATGCAAATTGGCATTTTTGGCTGGCAAAGTTGTAGTGGGACCACTTTTTAACAATGTAAAAGAATTTTTGATCTGCCAATCAGCCACAGCTCTAGTTGTTTCAATATCGATATGATTAGTGTTTTTGTAAAGTATACAAATTTGGGCAGTTTTTACACTTTTAAAAACCAAATAAAAATTTTTCATTGGGAAATTAATAAAGTTATTCAAAAGGAAAAAATATGAAAATTATAATGTTTATAATACATTTTACAGGTCCTAATGGGAAGGTTCATGAACCTCTTTAGTGATGTTCCAAAATCTTATTCACGTATGCAAATTGGCATTTTTGGCTGGCAAAGTTGTAGTGGGACCACTTTTTATACGACCGCAAAAATTTTTGCGGTCGTATATTGGTATGGTGCTGTCGTCGTCGTTGTCGTCTTCGTCGTTGTCGTTGTCGTCGTCGTCGTCTGTAGACACTTTAGTTTTTGGTCAATAACTTTAGTTCCAGTATATCAATCCTTATGAAATTTTAGCATAATGTTCTTTGGTACAAAAGGAAGGCTTGGCCCAGTTTTGGTAATTGTGGCCCCAACCGTTTTTAAAAAAGGGGCCAAAAGGGGTTAAATTGGGTGTTTTCACATGTTTGTTTGTAGAATCTTTATTATTAATCGGATTTTGATGGGGTTTCTTTCAGTGTGCTCCTGAGGAAATTTCCAATCTGGGATATGCCAACGGATTTCACGTAGCATGTACCGCTCACGAGATAAATGGGGCCCAACAGGGGCAAATCTCCAAAAAAACATTTTTTTTTATTTTAAGTCCGATTTTGATGCAGTTTTTTTTAATGGATTCCTTGTGAAAAATTAATATGGCGCTCAGCTATTATATTTTTGATAACTTGTTTCCTTTCCCAGCTATGAGGGGCCGAACGGGGCCAAAATTGGGAATTTGCAGATTATGCCAAATCTTTATTTTTCATTGGATTTCGATGGGATTTTTTTTCTTTGGATTCCTCTTGATCTAAGCTTTCAGTATTATGCCAACGGATTTTGTGTAGGTCTTACCGTTTCCGAGCTACAAGGGGTCAAAGGGGCCAAAAATGCAATTTTTCTAAATATGTCAAATCTTTATTTTTCATCGGATTTCAGTGGGATTTTTTTCTTTGGATTCCTCTTGATCTAAGCTTTCAGCAATATGTCAACTGATTTTGTGTAGCTCTTACCTTTTCCGGGCTACAAGGGATCAAAGGGGCCAAAAATGCAATTTTTCTAAATATGTCAAATCTTTATTTTTCATCGGATTTCGATGTGATTTTTTTCTTTGGATTCCTCTTGATCTAAGCTTTCAGAGGTATGGCAATGAATTTGGCGTGGCTCTTACCGTTTCCGAGCTACAAGGGGTCAAAGGGGCCAAAATTGCAATTTTTCAAAATATATGTCTTTCATCAGATTTCTATGGAATTTTTTTCTTTGAATTTCTATGGATGTAAAGTTTTAGTTGATAGTACATATTTTGCATAGCTCTTACGTTTTTTCATCAGTAAGTGATCAAAAGGGTTGAATTTTTCCTTTTTTTGTTCCTAGTTAATAACTGTGTCAAGCTTCTTTTTGTTTCCATCTAATTATTGTGTCAAGCTCTTTACTGTGTCCACAGTCATTTTAAACTTCTTTTGTTGAAATTTCAGTGGTCGTCATGCTGCGGTCGTATCATGCTGCGCTCGGCGTAGCCCTTTATTAACAATGTAAAAGAATTTTTGATCTTTTGTAATTTTTTTATTATCCATCCGATTTTGAATCTTTAAAATGGGTAATAAACTTCAAGATTTTAATATTTTTTGTGTCGATTTACTTTTTCATAATTTCATGCAGAAAAATTTTTATGTGGTTTTAAAAAAATGTTAAAATTGCTGAATTTTGTATACTTTACAAAAACACAAATTTCATAGATTTTAGAAATGATTGATTGATATGGGTTAAACGTCACTTTCAGCAGTATTTCAGCTACTTCATGACGGTCAGTTTTAGTGGTGGAGAAAACCAGAGTGCCCGGAGAGAACCACCGACCTTGTGCAGGTAACTGACATACCTTATCACTTATGATTGTTGAGTGCACCCTTTTTTATAATGTACAAAGTGGGGTGTGAACTCACACTGCAGTGGTGATAGACTACAGTGGTTATATAGATAGTAGAACTACCGTAACCATTCGGCCACCCAGGCCCCGATTTTAGAAATGGATGAACTTTAGAAATTAATATCCTATAAAAGTGTATAAATTCCAGAATTTTGATCAAAAGGAATTATCTAGATATCTCAATTAACAATTTCGTAGGAGTGAATTGAAAATGACATTTTTATGACCCATATCAATCATCACTATTTCTTGCCAACCAAATTTACCTTTTCGAGTCTGACGTCTCATCGAACCTTCCTATAGGACCAATAAAAAGAATTACAAAAGATCAAAAATTCTTTGACAATATTGTAAAATGATGGTCTTCTATGATTTTCCAACCCAAATTGCTAATTTGCATATCATGTAAATTAGATTTTGTGACATCGCTTGAGATGTTCGTGAATCTTCCTATATCTAGGTCAAGTTCAAATTGCAAGAACAGAGTTCCAACGTCCTTTAATCTAAGAAATTTCAAGTAACTACAGTTTCTGTTCATTTTTTTTGCAATATTTCCACATATGAACTGATAAACTTTGTTTTTATAATTTATTAACAGTTGAATAATCTCAGCATTCTTATTTGATTCTCGTCTAAATGGCTAGTTAATTTGGAATTTGCTTGTCATGTAGGGCCAAAATTAAAATTAAGTTTGTTCCCCCACACCCCACCGACCCGAAAAATAGCCGCCGACTCAAAAAATTTTTTTTTACTTATGGCTTTATTTTTTTTTATCCAAAACCCAAAACAGCTAAACCGGAAGTTGTGGGTCGGATCCAAATTTTGTCCGAGATGAACACTTCAAACTTAACAAAATGGCCGAAAGAATCAGCATATCCGTTTCAGTTAAAATGTAGTACTCAAACCACAGGGATTCGCTTCCATTAGTATACTATGTGTGGTCGACTGATTTTTCAGTTTGCCGCACATTGATAGTATACTTCATTAATTACGGAAGCGAATCCCTGTGGTCAAACAGTAAGATGAAAACCCTGGTGACAAATAGACTTTACAGTTTTAAATTAAGTTGCATTTGGAAAGAGGTTATGGATGATGTATCTGATGTAGTTTCGAATAAAACGGACAATGTTCTGGCACAGGATGGTGACAAAAGTTGGCTGAACAAGTTTGAACCCAATTTTTATGAACCAATTTGAATTGTTTAATGGTATTACCTTAAAAAAATCCATATCTAATAAATAATTGTATTCACCTGTGCTCTCTTTATGAGTACTTATTATAAATGGTATATATTTCCTCTGCAAAAATATGTTCCTTTTTGATAAGGGGAACTGGCCAAATTCTTTGTCAGAACTTAAATTCAGGGTTTTTTTTTAGTATGTGTATGTGTTTGAAAGTCTTTCCTTCACATTCTTAAATATCTATGTTTTAAAAATATGTTAGATAGATTTTACTATCATTTAATGTTCATACAGACACTTAGTACACTTTAAGATCAATGATATACATGTAGTAATAAAAATGACAAAGAGTAGATATTAATCACTAAACAAATAAACAATCACAACATCGCACATCGAGATCCCTTAGATATAGTCTTTAACATCACCACAGTTACTTTATCAATCTATGTATGGCACCAGACAAGTGAACATGTGCAGCCTGTCTCCAGGTGTTGGATTCCCTACCATTCATTGAGGACCCATTGGTGGCCTTGGGTTGTTAATTCACTTTTTTGGATGCAGTTGTTGTCTCTTTGACATATTCCCCGTTTCCATTCTTATTCATATGTGAATGTCATACATGTATATCCATCTCAACAAAAATAGAATGTAAGTGGGGTGCTCAACAGTTTACGGTTTCCATAAAAACATTCCCTTCATTGCTTATTACCACATAAAAGAGAATAACAATTCTGAAAAAAAGTTACTGGCACTGGACAGCAGGGTTAAACATGTGTTTGGCTGGCAACCATACCCAATTAGTGTAGTCTACAAACTGTCAATAATGAAGATACACAATTAAACCAGTATTCATTTATAAGCATTATACATATGTTGAAAGCATGAGAAAAAACAGTAGAAACAAAACAATACACATTGACATATCCTTTCAACCAAGAATACTTGCTGAAAAAAGTGTTCTGAATACATGTAAATACAGACAGAAGAGACATGCAACAATTTATGTGATATAAAACTCAGTCTTCCTCAAAACAGTCAAATGCCGTTGAAATGGAACCAAACATCTGTCAGAGAGCTGAAACAATTAGACCTTTAACACATGATAAATTTTGAAAAGTTAAAAAAAAAATGTGGGTGGGGATGTGGGGAAACAAACAATTTTTAAGGATGGCCTAGTGATGAAGATCTTAAAAAATGTTTATTGTGAAGGACACCCAGAAAGAGCAAAAGTGAAATATTAATGAATTAAGCAATGAAACTAAAATGAAATTACATCTATTAGGATAGTCTAAGTCCTATATCTTGCTCTTTCTAATAGTACTAGTCTCAGATGATCATCTCAATGGGAGTGATGCTTGGTGTTTGTATTTGTGTTATAGGATTGATAAATTTTTTTTATTATTTATTTAAAGGTGTTGGGAGGCAGAAGTGATAAAAGGTGGGTTTATGAAACAGAGGAGCTTGGTAATGAAGGTATGTATTACAGAGAAGCTGATTTCTATGTCATATATAAATGTTAGTACAACAGGAATAATTCGTTGAAAAATACATTATTTTCTTTTTCAACTATTATATTCATGCAGTTTTCAGTGACCCTTTTTAGCTCACCTGGCCAAAGGCCATGTGAGCTTTTGCCATCACTCGGCATCCGTCGTCTGTCCGTCGTCCGTCCGTCCGTCCGTCCGTCCGTCCGTCCGTTAACTTTTATTCAAAGATCTTCTCCTCTGAAACTACTGGGCCAATACTAACCAAACTTGGCCTGAATCATCACCAGGGTATGCTCTTTCAAGTTTATGATTTTTATGTCCATAGACCAAATAACATGGCCGCTGTTGCTAAAAATAGAACATAGGGGTAAATTGCTGTTTTTTGCAAATTACTCGAAAACCATTACAGATATCAAAATTCTGACATGGGCATAAAAATGATCAGCATGATGAGATCTACCAGTCCTGCAATTTTGGTGAATATCCGTGTACTCATCTTGGAGTTATTGCCCCTTTTCCATAAAATTTTCAGTTTTTTAGCTCACCTGGCCAAAGGCCATGTGAGCTTTTGCCGTCGTCCGTCCGTCCGTCCATTAACTTTTGTTAAAAAATCTTCTCCTCTGAAATCACTGGGTCAATGCTAACCAAACTTGACCTGAATCATCACCAGGGTATGCACTTTCAAGTTTGTGATTTTTATCTCCGTAGACCAAACAACATGGCCGCTGTTACTAAAAATAGAACATAGGGGTAAATTGCTGTTTTTTGCAAATAACTCAAAAACCATTACAGATATCAAGATTCTGACATGGGGTAAAAATGATCAGCATGATGAGATCTACCCACTGTGCAATTTTGAAGAAAATCTGAAACCCATCTTGGAGTTATGGCCCTTTTTCCGTAAAATTTTCAAAATTTTTGCATTTTTTTATTTTTTATTTCAAAAAGTGTAACAGATAGAGGTCAAATGTAAATTGCACAAATGTTCAGCATATCAAGATCTACCCACTCTGAAATTTTGAAGAAAATCCATAAACCCTTGTAGGAGTTATTGCCCTTTTTTCACCAAATTTTTAAAATATTCATATTTTTCGATTTTATTCCAAAACTGTAGAAGATGAAGATTAAGTGTAAAATCAGGAAATGTTTGACATGCTGAGGCGACTTTAAAACTTGTATTGAAAATAGTTTGTTGAGCGACATTTTCAAGATGGCCGCTAAAAAAGGTGGGAAAATTCAATGTTGTCCGATTTCAATGAAATTTGGTTTCCAAATAGATATTGATGTTGCGACTTCAAAACCTGTGTTGAAAATTGTTCGTTGACTGCCAAATTCAACATTGTCCGATTTCAATGAAATTGGTTTCCAAATAGATATTGATGTTGCGACTTCAAAACCTGTGTTGAAAATTGTTCGTTGACCGCCATTTTCTAAATGGCCGCCAAAAAAGGCGGGAAAATTCAATGTTGTCCGATTTTAATGAAATTTGGTTTCCAAATATAGGTATTGAGGTTGGAACTTCAAAACTGATGTCAAAAATTGTTCGTTGACCACCATTTTTAAAATGGCTGCCAAAAAAGGGGGGAAAATTCAACATTGTCAGATTTCAATGAAATTTGGTTGCCAAATAGGTATTGATTTCACAACTTCAAAAGAGATGTTAACAATTGTTCGTTGACCCCCATTTTCAAAATACAGGGCTCACCACACTTCAGAAAAACAGGGAGACTTGAAGTCTCCCTAAGGGCACAGATAGGGAGACTCCAAGGTGTAACAAGGAGACTTGTTAACGAGCATCCTCATGATTTTCCCGCAATTTTTTTTACTTCTCTCAGGTGCATATCAAATTTTAACAATCAAAAATAAATTAGTCTTAATCATTAAAAACATTATATTCATCTTATGATATAAATTTAATTTAATTTTATAATTTTTGAATTTTTTTTTATATTTATCCCTTTTGAAAATTACCCAAAATGAGCACACTTTTGAGGTGCTCTTATATTTCTGGTTAGATTTATATGAATGAAACTTAAATAAAGTGAAATTAGTCAAATCATAAACTGATCCATACATATTGAATACCCAATTATGAATACAGTATTTTTTATTTATCTGCTCCAGTTAATAGGTAGTTCTTTGTTTTTGTTATATAAATAGCTCACTTCCGGTTAGATTTCAAGTTGGAAACGTAAATATTATGGATAATTTCCATTGAATTTTTCAATAAACTTATACTAAAAGGTAATTTTGCCTGTTTTTATTTATCATGAGTTGATATATACAAGGTTTCAGCTCTGCAATGAACAGGAATAATCTTCAGAAATCTTACAAATTTACTTCCTGTTACCGGAAAAAGACAGAAATAGAAACACAAATGCTAAGATTCACAGAGAATTTAAAATTCCATAGGGCGACTCTTACTCGCTTTTAGGAACAACTTTAGGCGACTTGAGGCCTAATAGGGCGACATTATCGCCCTAATCGCCCAGTTTGGTGAGCCCTGAAATGGTCACCAAAAAAGGCGGGAAAATTCAACATCGTCCAGTTTCAATGAAATTTGGTTTCCAAATAGGTATTGATGTCGCAACTTCAAAACTTATGTGGAAAATTATTTGCTGACAGCCATTCTCAAAATGGTTGCCAAAAAAGGCGGGAAAATTGTTTGTTGACTGCCATTTACATAATGATGTCTCTGTTTCAAAACTGGTGTCTAAAGTGGTCCTAAGCAAGAGCGTTTTTTGTCAATAATGCCCAACAAAGAAAAATAGTACAACATGATCAGACTTTAAATACTGTTCAAGATATTGGTGGTGTTTGAGGTACTAAAGATTGAGAGACTGATGATCAACTGTATAACTTACAATGTTTCCATGATTGTGGCAACTGAAAGCCAGGTGAGCGATACAGGCTCCTGGGAGCCTCTAGTCGTTACTTCTGGTCTTATATATTGAAAATGGTAGGAGATAGAAGTGAAGTTTATATAACAAAAATGGTCAGCATAGTAAGATCTACATGTCCTGCAATTTTGAAGAAAATCTGATGACCCACATAGGCGTTATTGTCGCTTTTTCTTTGAATTTTCACAATTTTTTAACGTTTTTACTTTTATTTCAAAAACTGTTTGAGATCAAGGTTAAATGTGAATTGCAAAAGTATTGAGGTTTTCCAGAACTACAGTTTCTACATATGTCCAGCAGGTTCGCATCTCATCCAAGATGGCCACCAGGGGGGAAGATAGTTTAACATGGGACCCTATGGGAAATGCATTCAAAGATCTTCTCCTCTGAAACCACTGAGCCAATGGGGACCAAATTTTGTCACAATAGTCCTTGGGTGGTCCCCTTTAAAGTTTGTGATTTTTACGTTTGTACCTCATCCAAGATGGCTGCCAGCGTGGAGCACAGTTTAACATAGGGACCCTATGGGAAATGCATTCAAATGTCTTCTCCTATGAACCCACTGAGCCAATTGGAACCAAACTTGGTTACAATAGTCTTTAGATGTTTTCCTTCAAAGTTTGTGATTTTTATGTTCATACCTCATTCAAGATGGCTGCCACCAGGGAAAAATAGTTTAACATAGGGACCCTATGGGAAATGCATCCATAGATCTTCTCGTCTGAAACTACCAAGCCAAATTGAACCAAACTTGGTCACAATAGTCCTTGGGTGGTCCCTTTTAAAGTTTGTGATTTTATGGAAAAATAGTTTAACATAGGGACCCTATGGGAAATGCATCCATAGATCTTCTCGTCTGAAACTACCGAGCCAAATTGAACCAAACTTGGTCACAATAGTCCTTGGGTGGTCCCCTTTAAAGTTTGTGATTTTAACGTTCTTACCTCATCCAAGATGGTCACCAGCTTGGAACATAGTTTAACATAGGGACTCTATGGGAAATGCATTCAAATGTCTTCTCCTCTGAACCTACTGAGCCAGTTTGAACCAAACTTGGTTACAATTGTCTTTGGGTGATCCCTTCCAAAGTTTGTGATTTTTAGTTTGTACCTCATCCAAGAATGAAAATGTAACATCTGGTGAACTGATTTATAGTATGAATGGGTGGTCTATAGGTGACAATGAATAAAACCAGTCACCAGGTGAGCGATACAGGCTCATGTGAGCCTCTAGTTTGGAAAATCTGAAGGTACAATAAATGCAAAATAAGTTACATGCAACATCGTTATCTCTTAAATGGTATAAATACAATACACCGTGAAATGCATCAAGTTAAAAAATCATAAATCATTATTACATGTAAAACTTTTATCAAATACTGTTTCTATTCATTTTGTGAATAGCTAGACCAAGTCTTCTGCATGTTGTGTGACACTATTCAACATATCAGCATTGTTATATCATGCAAGTTGGAAATGCCTGGGTCCCATTTTTCAGAGTAAGGGGGGGGGGGGGGGCTTCTTCTGCTGAACAGGATAATACTAGATTTACCTTCATGTGTGTTTTCCCTCAAGATGGGGTGGTGAACTTGACTCCGTTCTTGAACTTTTTGAAAGCAGAATATACAATTAAGGAAATGGACATACACTTGCATGGATGCTGTATTTAAGCTTCAAGTAGATAATAGATTCTACATTGCAGTCTGTGCCAAAGCCTTTTTGGTCCACTAGCTCTTAGGGCTTGTAAGGTCTAAAATTGGTTAGTCCTTCATAGACATAATAAAAGATACTACATTTGTATGTTCAAAAGGTAGTAACTCAACTAGTCAACAGGGCTAGTGTTTTGTAATGTTTAATAACCAAGACTGATTTTACTAGTCTAGGGTGTAGGGCTAGTGACTAACAACACAGACTCTAAATGCTCTTGGATGAAATTTGTCGTATATGACAATATTCAAGAACTTTGGTTTACACTTTCTGGAAATTGTTGACATTGTCTTGTGACTTGTCTTTTAATGATTTATAATATTTGTGTTAAAGGACCTCATAAAGCATCTTACTCAGTTGTGGAGACACCTACAGGAGTTGAGTTTAAGAAAGTTCGACAAGGACATCCATTTCTCAATGCTAACGGGACATTCCAGAAGGTATTCATTAGGCCATACAAAATAAATTGTTTGTTTCTCAAGAAATTGGTGCGGGCGGGCATTTTTTTCATGATTTCTTGGGTATGAGCAAAATTTAGTTTTGATGTCACATTGTAATGATTCTTTAATACATCTGAGCTTTAAATTCCAAAGATATCAAAACATACACTTCAGTTTTTTGTAAGACTTAGAGCTTTTAGTACTCTTATTAAAA
>MJUU01063959.1:105889-122461 GCA_002080025.1 Modiolus philippinarum
TTTAATATCTAAAAACAATGAAAAGCTTATGTTAAAGTCCAATTTTTTAAAGGGGAGGAATTAATTCTTTTGAGTAATTTTCAAAGGGAGATAATTTATAACATAGACTTAAGTTATTTCATTGTTTTCCATACCTGGTAGATTATTATAAAATTTTAATATATCTCTGATACATAATAAAAAGCTTTTTATTGGCAACCTTTTTCAGGAAACATGCTTAGACCTGACCCATGCATGACCCCCCCCCCCCCCCCCCCCCNAAAATAAATTTACAATCCAGGAAATTGGCCATGATATGGTTAATTCAATTTAACAAGTGAAACAGATAGGTTGTAGTATAAACCTTTTGATGACTGTTTGGTAATGTATGACATGTTTATTGGATACAGCATTCATATTTATTCTGCAGACACTGCATTTCCATCATGAACTGGGAACCATCCACAAAGTGTTAGTAGAAGAAGATTTTAAAGGTCCCAAAACACGACCAGAGTAAGTTGTATTTCAGTATAAAAAAAGTTACATTTGCAAAATTGATGATAATAATACTAAAAGAAAACTAACAAATTAACTGTAAATTTTAATGTTTAATTAACACACACATACAAAAAAAAATGATATTGGTAAATATGAACACTAAAAGAAAAAAAATCATGGGTTTTCAGTGTAACACATGAGACACCTGCATTATATAAATTGAATGTTAAACATATAGCTGAATCTGCATTCATCTATTAAAAAACATAACATTGCTTTACATTTGACAATTTTATGACCTATTAGAATTTTCAGCAATAGTTTATGTAAGAAATTCTTAATAATTTGAATTGTGTATTGCAATTTCAGTTTTGATCCTCACTACAACATGAGAAAAGTGAAACCAGTAAATGAATTCAGTGCTGAAGGTTTGCATTAATTGCATTTCTTTTAGTGTTCTTTTATGCAAATTTAAAGCTTTTGTGGTCATTTTATTGTATTGCCTCGTGTGTGTTCACCATAACTGCTGATCTAGTTGACAGATGATTGTTTAATTTAAGCATAATATTTTTTGACCCATTGGAAAATCCTGTTCAAGTTTTTGATTAGTTGATATGCTTATTTTAAAATGAGTGGAAAAAAGGTTTCAAATTCAATTTTTTCACTTACCATGTAAGTGTTTATTTTCACAATTTCTCTCAAAATTTTATGATTTTAGTTTTTGCTTACTAGCCATTTCTTGTCATTTACCATACAAAATTTCAGATAAGGTATATTCATAGTATGCAATTTTTGTAGCATTTGAATAACCATGAATTAAAAAAGGAAAATTAGGCACCCACAGAAATAGCCACTAATTCAAATTATAGTAGAACTTTGATGGCTTGAACACCCAAGAGACTGATGAAAACAGTTTGAGCCAAAGGCGAGTAAAAAGGTAAAAAAGAAAGTAAAAATGGTATGGTGGGCCACAATTAAAAAGTAAAAATTACAACAAATATACAAACTAAAAAACAGCTAAAAATATTGAAAAGGGATGGAAAGAAGGGTTCAAGGCATCCATTGTGTTCGAGTTATTGCAGTTTGAGTCATCAAAGTTCTACTGTACGTTTTGATGTAGTTCCTTTCATTTTGTTGCATAGAAAATTCCCAGTTTTGGAGTATGTCGATGAATGTCATGTTGCATTAATAATTCATGAGATAAGTGGACTAAAAGGGGTGATTCTGCAAAATTCTAATATGGCTTCCTGTATTAGCTTTGTAAATAGAGTCATGTTATAATACAAATATAACGCTTTTAGCACATGCACAAAAGATGCATAGTTTCTGTTCCATATTTTGAATCTGTTTTTCATTTTAACTGCCAAAATCTAGCATCCACTAACAAATTTTTAATTAAATTTGTTTCCGAAATTCATTATGTAATTTTTTTTCTACTTGAAAAGGCAATGTTCGGGACAAACTTTGATTTTCCTACTTGTGACGTCACAAATAAAATTGTAATGTCTGGTTCGTAAGCAGCATTTGTTGGGAAGTTTGAATCTAGATTAAGAGGACTTGAGGCATTTTCTACGGTTAAAATAGCAATTAAATCAAATAAAAGTAAGTTTTTATTGTATTTGTGGAACGAGTTTGTTTATCAAAATCAAAATGTTACGGAACCATTCTGAGATAGTCGCTGCTCGCCTTGGATATAAAATGGATGAAATTTCCATATTAGAATCGAAATAAATCATACCCGCCAAATACTATATTGTCATTATAACATGGGCTTTCGTTGTTTTTGCATATTTTACCCCTCGCTAACGCTCGGGATAAAATATTTGCAAAAACAACTCAAGCCCATGTTATAATGACAATATAGTATGGCGGCCATGTTTTTTTCTTAATTAAATTTTTGTAGTCTTGATTTTTTATTGCACTCCTTATTAAGAAAAATGTGTCACTCATTAGACAGGTTTATCTGCATGCTCGTAGGGGCCAAAAAGGGCAAATTTTCACTTTTATGAAATTAAACAGTTTTATATTTCATCATATTAAATGTAGTTATTTGCTTTGGATTGTTCTTGAAGTATGCTTCAGACAAATCGAAAAGTCCAGAGGCCTTGCAGGACATTTGGTCAGGCAAATAAGGAAAAGTTGCTTTACCGAACATAAATTTACAAGACCTGCAGCTTCATAGCATATGGGAATCTCAATTTTTTACCTGACATTTGGTCCTGCTGGTTGATAATTTTTGCCAGGTCGATTCAAGTTTTACCTGATTTGTCCTTCGTTCAGGCAGTTTTCGATATGTCTGTGCTTTCAGTCCAAAACCTCTCTGAATAAAGTAACTTTAATTTTAATTTTTCATTGGATTGTAATTGTATTTATCTATTTGAAATTCCCAATGAAGAAGAGACCCCAAAAAGTTTTCCTTTACTTCACATTGATATTTTTTGTTATCACTAGACTTAGCTTAACACTCTTTTTTTTATAATAGAAAACTTTAAATTATAATCTTATAATTTTTTTAGCCTATCCTGAAATATCTGCCTTTAGTAAAGGAAAACTGGAATTCCTGACAAGACACAAATCAACAGATATATTTGAAAAACCCATCTCTATCTTATTGAATGGTACAATTCATCTGGAAAAGGTAAGACCACATTCTTGAAAAGGTAAGATCATGTCAATTTTTAGCTCACCTGACTCAAAAGGTCAGTGTTAGCTTTTCCATCACTTGTCGTCTGTCATTTGTCCGTCCACTAGCTTTTCACGTTTTGATCATTTCCTCTAAAACAACTGAAAATTTACCAAACAATACAGGAATGATGTATGGAAGGTCCTTTTTGTTTAATTAAAACATGGCTACCAGCAGATAACTTGAGTGTAACAATGGACCATATTGGAAAAAACATAATTATGCCCCCGCCGGGCGACGGGGGCATTAAGTTTTACCCTTGTCCGTACGTATGTACGTACGTACGTACGTCCAGAATTTTTGTCAAACATTTCTCAGCTTGTGAATGCAGGAATGATTTGATATTTGGTCTGAAGCTTTGGTATGAGTTGTACCGTGTCTCCCCTTTTCAAGTCTGTCACTCATCTACTTCCTGTTTGCCGATATATATCTGCATGGCGGGCCATCTGTGTCCCATGGACACATTTTCCTTTATTTTCATTATCTTTTCTGAAACTGTGGAAGAAACTGTACTGGAATGACGCATGGAAGGTCCTTTACAAAGATTGTTTATTTTGGCTAGATCCCACAAAAACATGGCATCTAATGCTGAATTATAAGGTAAATTTATTCTGATTATCTCCTTATTATCACTGAAACAAATTCAACCAAACTTCCTATGAATGCAGGCGCTTATTAAGATTGCTTATTTTGTTACTGTCAAATAACAGACATGGCTGCCAGCACGGAAAAGAGTTTTGAATAGGCAATATCCGAGTAATCCTATCAGGATTTACCAGATTGCTTTTGATATGTCACAGTGTAGAATAGGTGATGTCATAGAGTCTAAACCATCATTAAAATATGTAAGTGAGCGGGAATGGACATTCTTGGTCACATTGGGTGGACATGTTTTTGACATAGGGTGGACAAACAATGACTGGTGAATCTAAATACCATACTTGGATATGGTCTATTGGACTATATTGGAAAAACATATTCTCTGAAACTAATGATGGAACTGACTCAAACTGTACTGAGATTATCTTTCTGATTATGTATCAACTGAGCTCATTAGAAAGTGAGAAATGCCTAAATCACTTATATAAAGGCTTTGCTTAGATTCCTTTTGTCAGGTGAGCAATACAACCTATAGTTTTTAACTGCAGTTGAAAATTGACATGATAATTGATATACTTTGATGAGATACTGATTTAATTAAAGTTTTAGCACAAAATTAAAATCGTGTAGGAGTTATTGCCCTTATGATATGAAAAGTTCATCAGAAAACAAACTTTTTAAAAAGGCGTCTTAAGGTCTTTAATTGATATTTGGTTTGTAAGTTTACCATGACGATTTTCAGATTTGGTGATTTTGAGTTTTCACATGAGTCTTTTTTGTGAGAAATATTGCTTATTTGGACTTAATTAAATAACACTATCAAGAATGTTTTTTGAAGACCAATTGATGGATTGACATATTTGCTTTTTGTGTTTGCCTTTATTGACAACAGATCAAGTTTGAGGTACAGAATGGTACTTTTTCCCTTGTAGGATTTAAGGTAGTTTGGCAAGAAGAGGCATTCTCATCATTCAGACAGATCTTTTTTTTAAGTTCACCTCACGAAGTGAGGGGGCTTATGTGACATCCTGAGTGTCATGCCCCACATCAACCATATTGTTATATACAATTCATTTTAGGACGACAACTGCAATGCATTCTTCAGATGCTGTCTTGAGACCTACATTTTTAGGCATGAGTGACTTGTTTGGGTAGAATGATTTAAGTCCATTCCCGCTTACTTACATGCCCCACATCAACCATATTGGAAACTGATGCATTTTGGGATGGCAGCTGCAGTGAAAGCTTTGAATGCAATCCATGATGAATGAATGAATGAATCTGTTAGCAAGATAATGATAGTCTATTAATGTTTACTGATTTATTTAATTTTTGACATTGCTGTGCAAAGAGGTTAGCTTAGCAGGCTGTGGCTGCTTGCTATGTATCTTTTAAGACTTTACAATGATAATGATAATTTATTGATTTTGTTGCATTCCAGTATGAGAGAAAGAAACCGAAAATTGACATAAAACAACTGTGGAAAGATTTACGTAACAATGTTACCTGTATCAGGAATGAGCCACCTGAAGGTAAAAAAAAAGAATTATTTTGCTTGATATAAAAGAAGTAAGTAGAAGAACTTTGATGGGTCGAACACCCAAGGATTTTGCAGACTTGCCTACCCTTACGATTATGGCGTAAGGCTTACTATTTTCAAAGTCATCTTACACCCTTACTATGGTGTACCATCCCCTAACGATTTGGTAAATTTACGGTATTTCTGGAAAATTTTCTGTTCCGGTCTGTCATTTCATTGCGGTTTCGTAAATTATTGTTGAAATCGGCTTTCCGGTAATAAAAAGAATGTAAAACGATCTTCAAAACAAGAATTCTAGGTTTCCATCTGAGGAAAAAAGTATTCTTGCTGGGAGTATTGTATCTTCACTGACGAATGTAGATGCTGTGTTGAAACACGCTTTTTTACATTAAAAAGTGACTTACTATTTTTCATCTCAGATTACGATTTTTGTTCAAGTTACTTACTATTTTTGACCAAGAGGGGTAGGCAAGTCTGGATATTGAGTTAATTTGAGTATATTTCAACTTTAATACAGGAACCAGAAAAAGGGTTCAAGACATCCACGGTTTTCGAGCTATTGCAGTTCAAGCCATCAAAGTTCAACTGTAATCCAATATACAAGGCAATATAATCCTACAAATTCCAAAATATGTACAATAAAAAAGTACAGTCGAACTTCGATGGCTCGAACACCCAAGGGACCGATGAAAACCAGTCAAAGGGGTGTTCGAGATATCGTGGTCAAATTATGTTAAAATTCCAACCAAGGGACCACAAAAAGGGTTCGAGACATCCACGGTGTTCGAGTTACTGCAGTTCGAGCCATCGAAGTTCTACTGTAACTTCTAAGCTTGAAGTGATTCTTCATGTTTAACCCCAAACTTTCAAACTCTATAAAATGCATACATAAATATTCTATTATGACATTGAAATGAAAAACAAAAAAAGGGTCTGTATGACTTTTTCTTCATCAAAGTTTCTTTTTTTTTAAAGTATTTGACATAAAAAAAATGGCTGAAAAACACAATCCTTGTATACCATATATAGACAGGTAGCAATTTCAATTCAAAAATAATTTACGGCCAATTGTTGTAATTGTTGCCATAGTAGAATTTCAATTTTTTTCATTAATTTTTAAGGAGATTGATCTCATTTGTGCCACTGGGCATTTACAAAGAAAGCACTACAATATTTACTAAAGTCATTTTATTTCTATAGTAATGAAAAATTATGCTAATATCATTGATTCTCAAGAAAAGATATATAATTATGTACATTCTTTAAACTGGAGAAACTGAAAATATTGTCTATTTATGACAAAATGATAAGAACTTTTTCTTTAGAGTAGTGAATTTAAGTTAGGTTAATTCGCCACCTTTTAATTGTTCAAGAATATAAACTGACCTCTATTGAAAGGTCAATCCTGTGTATTACATGTATCTTATCTATACTTATTTAATACATAGTTAGGTAAGGGCTGTTCCAGAAAAATTGACATGGGGGGTTTGAAGGCACTTTTTATTGACCCCCACCACCCATAGAATTCTTCCTCATATGTACAATACAAAAAGATGATGTAAACACAACCACCCACAGCAATTTATATAAGGTGCCTTCAAAGGGTCCCATACCAACTTTTCTGGAACATCCCTAACACAGGTTACTTGTGAACAGATGAATTATATACATGTACATTTTGTAAATTGATACACTTTAGAATAAATATGTAAGGTCAGAAACAAAGTTTTCAGTAATTATAATTTTAAATTTCAGATTGGTAAATTGTTTATTGCTTTTTCTTCACGTAATCTTAATTGATATCTAAATACACTTTTGTAAATATCTGTTTGTCTTTTACTTGAATAAACTTATAATGATGAAAAAAATGTATAAAAAGTGCAGATTTTTTTAAACAAAATTAGTAGACTAATAATTAATTCCAAATTTAAACAGCCCTATCACACTTGCAAGCATTGACCACTATCTTTGAATGAATTTTAACAGTGTGAATAATACAAATCATTCATCATGTTCATTAGTTTTCAGGTTTGATGCCTTTTTAAGTTGAAGTATTGTTTAAATTGCACTTCATAAACAATTAATGATAGAATGATTTACATGGCACCTATCAATATTAATTGTCAAACTATTGCCCTCGAAATCAATCTCCTTTTCAGTGCAGGCTGCACTTTGATTTGAGTCATGTGGATAGACTACAAACCCTGTAGATAATATCCAAGTTTCAGTTTGTCTGCCCCTACATCAGTAATATGTCAACCCTTACAAGACTCGGCCAAAATCTTTAAAAAAACAAATCCCTGATGTTTTGTCCTTTGGCCATTCTGAATCGGGGGGAAATAATTGGATTTTTTGCATTATTTTGTCAATGATCTCCTTTTAAATAATGTGTGAGAAGTTGTTAAAACTTTTCCCAAGTGTAATAAACCATTTGAAAATTGGCATTTATTAAAAAAACTTGCAGTCTGCGATTTTGGTAAGTAACTGTACTTATTTGATTTTCTAAACACATTTTTTGGGTGCTTAGCTAATTTTATATAATACTTAAACCATAGGTATTAAATGAACACCAGATTAAGAGGTGTTTGTACAAGAATTGCCATTTATAGAATACTGCTATCTTTAATTTCAGATTCTCCATACACAGCATACTGTTTTATACGTTTGGTTGAAGTTTTGAAATTGATGCCAGATGAAGAAGTTGTTAAAGTGGCAAATCTTTACTTCATACAGCTCAAACCATTGTATGTATATATTGTTTATGTCACTAAGGTATAAAACTTGTGTATGTATTTATAAAAATGCTATGTAATTAAGGCTAAAAACTGATTCAAATTTTCTGTTTTTGGAAAGCTATTCAAGTATTCTATATGGCACAATTTTCCTTAACATTAGCAGTCATTAGTGTATGTTGTGGTTGTGTTTCAATTTTATGATTTATATTGAGTAGGCTGCCCCAGAACAAAGAATCTACAGGGATAGTACTGGATGCTTTCGGAGCCTTAGCGTCAGATTTGACACAAAAATTACTAGCAGAGAAAGTTCTAAGGTCACCATCACCAGATCATAAACTTGTCATTCGGCTCATGACTCATATAGCTGGCATGGATTACCCACCACATGAGGTATAAACTGTAGATGACTTTGAACTGAATTACTTTTTAGCTCATTTGGCCAAGGAAAAATCTTCTTCTCCAAAACTACAAGGCAAAACTTGGGTGGTCATCTTGATAAAATGTCTCCAGCATGCCTGCACCACATCCCAGATGATCGGGATTATTTTTATACCCCGCCACATGAAGTGGCATGGTATTATGTGATACCCTCAGTTGTGTGTCTGTCCGTCCGTCCGTCCGTCCCCCCAAAGGTTCCGACTGATAACTTGTGAACGAAATATCACAAGATCTTCAAACTTGGTATGCAAGTTGTTTACCACAAAACTCAGGTCAAGTTCGATTTTGGGTTCAGAGGTCCAATGGGGTTCTGGAGTTATGCCCCTTGAAACTTTGAAATTTTGCGAATTTTAGGGTTTCCGACTGGTAACTCGTGAAGGAAATAACTTAAGGTTTTCAAACTTGGTATGTAAGTTGTTTACTACAACACTCAGGTCAAGTTTGATTTTGGGTTCAGAGGTCCAAGGGGTTCTTGAGTTATGTCCCTTGAAACTTTGAAATTTTGCGAGTTTTAGGGTTTCCAACTGATAACTTGTGAAGGAAATAACACAAGGTCTTCAAACTTGGTATGTAATTTGTTTACTACAACACTCGGGTCAAGTTTGTTTTGGGTTCAGAGGTCCAAGGGGTTCTGGAGTTATGCCCCTTGAAACTTTGAAATTTTGCGAATTTTATGGTTTCCGACTGATAACTTGTGAGCGAAATAACGCAAGGTCTTCAAACTTAATATGTAAGTTGTTTACCACAAGACTTGGGAAAAGTTCGATTTTTGGTTCAGAGGTCCAAGGGGTTCTAGAGTTATGCCCCTTGAAACTTTGAAATTTTGCAAATTTTAGGGTTTCTTACTCATAAATTGTGAATGAAATAAAATACTGTCTTCAAACTTGGTATGTAAATTGTTAACACAAAACACAGGCCAAGCATAATTTTGGGCTCATTGGTACACATTGTCCTTGAATTATGCCCCTTTTTACTTACAAATTTTGTGAAACGTGGCGGGGTATCATGTAATCCACCATAACTATTTTTGAGTGTTGACTTTGGATACTGTGAAAGTACTATTGTTCGTGGGGTTCCAATTTTCGTGGATTTCGTGGTTTGCTTAAACCACGAAATTTAGTTCCAAAAGAAATCCATTTTTCACCTAGAGTTTTTTTTGCATAGAATTCGAAACCACGAATTAACGAACCCACATATAGTTTTTGTTCTGTCTGTCTGTCTGTTAGTCTGTTTGTCCACAAAAAACTTTAACATTGTGTATATCTTTTTAATGGTAAATGATAGGGCTCTCATATTTTACATGTGTATTCCTTGTGGCAAGACCTTTCAAACGATACCAAAATTTTGGACCTCGTGACCTTGACCTTGACATGTGATGGACTTTTTGAAAAAAGTAATAAACTTTAACATTGGGTATATCTTTTGAATGGTAAGTGATATGGCTTTCATATTTTGCATGTGCATTCCTTGTGACAAGACCTTTTAATTTGTACCAGAATAGTTGACCTTGTGACCTTGACCTTGACCTTGGCCTGTGAACAACTGCATAGAAATTTTAACATTGAGCATATCTTTTGAATGGTAAGTGATAGTTCTTTCATAGTTTACATGTGTATTCCTTGTGGAGAGACCTTTCAGTTGGTACCAGAATATTTGACCTTGTGACCTTGACCTTGGCATGTGACTGTCGGGTAAAATTTCAACAAAAAATGAAATTATATTTTGTTTTATTTTATATATATATAAAGAAATTAAACTCGTTTATGATGAAATGTTTCTTGATATCTATAGATTTTTTTTTTATAAGATTTTTAAATCATTCAGCATATTTTCTTCATTTATTCACTTTCGTTTTACAGGTATTTATATACATTTGTATGTATTATATATATCAATGATGAGGGATGTTACTAAAAATATCTATTATTTCTTCTTTTCTGTGTATTCCTCCACTTTTTGGAACCAGTATTGATGATCCCTCGTGTAATCTATCAAAGTACTGATAACACTGATAAACAGAACACAATAAGTTGGCTATAAATGTTCCAAAAAAATGGGGGGGGGGTGAAAATTGTTTTCTTAATAATGCTTGGATAATGATTGGAAGGGTTCATTTGGTGACTTCTGTGTTTGCCTCCAATTGCAATCATCATTTGATGTGATTAAACTTTTCTGTTGATACCAGAATTTAATTCTACAAATTATTTTGTCAGGACATTCATTGTTCAAAGTTGCTAAATGTTTCTTCTTTACTTCTAGTAAAGTGTTTCACAAAACACATCTTATTGACAGAGTATTTTCATTGGCACCCTTACAAAAAGTCCTTTCTTGAAGATTATATCATTGTGTCCATACTTATATTGTGTCCACACCCACTTAAATTTGCACTTACCATATCAATTCAGGGTTCAATTAGCGGGGGGTATATTTGGCTGCCATTCGGCAATAGCTCTTGTTTTGAAATAAATTCTTTTTCTTATTGCTTAACATCCAAATGTAATCCTGACCATGCCAAAAGGTTGCACCAACAGGATAACCTAAGAATACCTTACAGGTAGAATGAAATTTAAAAAAAAGCTCAAATTGTTTATCAAATTTTATATCTTCTCTGCTTAAGATATAGAAAATAATAAAAAATAATTACAAATTAAGGCTCATCCAAGTCTAACTCTTTAAGGTATTTAAAGAGAATAGTTTCTTAGCCTATTTTAAACCTATGAAGTTCTCTATAGCTTATGTTTTCTGCTCAGAAATATATGAAGTATGAACATTGTGTTGTTACAGGACATTATAAAAGCCATGGAAGAAATCTGTTTCTATCCAGAGAAGTTCCCTGGAGATATGTACAAGGAAGATTTAGAAGATAGAGTACTTCTAGCTCTGGGCTCTATAGTTCATAAGTTATATAAAGCAGGAAAGATAGAAAAAGCAGCAGAGATTACAAACAGGGTCCATAATATGCTTGGGCTTCATGGTTAGTGCTTGTAATTCATTCATGTGGATATTCCAACATTACAAAACTTTAGAACTACCCTAACCACTCGGCCACCCAAACTCCGGAAATTTTGAAGGGGAGATAATTCATATTTGAATATTTTCCTGAAAAAGAAAGGGGGAGGAACCTTTTCAGAGCATGTCCTTTTAAACTGCTACCTAAATTTTGATGAAATTTTACACAGGTGTAGTATATCACCTGAAGGTGTGCATGAATAAATATGGCTGCTGCCTGAAAAGGAGATCTTTCCTCTTTGAATATTTTCTGAAAAAAGGATGGAGGAGCCCTTTCAGCACATGTCCTCTTAAACAGCTGCTTTAAAATGAATTTTAATGAGATGTTACAGAGTTGTAGTATAGCACCTGTAGATGTGCATGAAGTAATATGATTATTGCTCAAAATTTTAAAGGGCAATTCAACAATTCAACTTCGAATATGTTCTGGAAGGGGAAGGATAACTTGTCAGCGCATGTCCTCCTAAACAGATGCTTGGATTTTGATGAAATGTAACACAGCTGAGGAATGCCACCTGAAGATGTGCACAAAATGATAGGGTTGCTGCTTGAAATTTTTGAGGGGAGATAATTCAACTTTGTATATTTTTCTGGAAAAAAGGGGAGGTATATTTTTGTGTCCATACTTTTATTGTGTCCACAATTGTACTAGTTGTGTCCAGACCTGAATTATGTCCTCACACTCTTAAATTTACATTTATTGTATGGATTCATGATACAGTGAGCAGGGGTACAATTGGCTGTCATTCTGCAACAGCTCGAGTTCCATATTTACATATTTGATTCTGTTTGATAAAATTGAAATCAACTACATAAAAGTGTGAGTTTAGTGTGGAAAATTTCACTTAAATCAGATTATCTGATTTTAACTTTTGATTTTTTTTTGAAAAATATGGTTTAATACAAATATGTGGGAAAAATCTTTAGGGGGAAACACTAGGCCAAAAAAAAAAAAATGTGTGTTTACGGTAGTCCGACCGACCCTAATTTTTAGATGCCGACCCTAGAACTTTTTATTGATTCTCATAAAAAAAAAGTTGTTATCAGCCGACTCTTTTTTGATACAGATCTCTGTAAATTGACTAGTTTATCTGGTAACATGCTTCCGCTGGTACGGAAAGTTAATAAAATAGACATTTAAACTTTTTATTTGGTTCAAAAGACATTCAAATAGACAAAAATCAAGAAATATGCCAAGTTTCTTCCAAAATACAATGCAAATGGCAGGACTTCCGGTTTGTAGGATTAATTTCGGAACGGACTTGGGAATGACCCGAAATTTTTCCGGATTTCGTTGAAGATGCTTGAAAAAAAAAAAAAAAAAAAAAAAAGATTCCCGACCTACCGACCCTAATTTTTTTCAGCAGACTACAGTAAACACACATATTTTTCTTTTTGGCCCTATTGTTAAAGATTTATCTGTTTTAGTATTAAAATCTCTGTCAGCAAAGATTTATTCACATCATGAAAAGCTAATTTGACCAGTGGACATTTAACAGCAAATCAGTTTCACATCTTGTAATGGTTATACTATTCATCTTTTTCTTTTAGATCCATGGGTGTACAGAAAAATAAGATCGATACAAACAAAGGAAGAGAAACTTTATCATGATCATGAAAAAGTCATATTACTGGAAACATTAGGAAATGCAAGAATGGATGCTTCATTTGAATACATCGTCTCACATATCAATTCAACCAATTCTCCATGGATCAAAAGAGCAGGTGTACATGCCTTGAGGAAATACCAACATCATGAAGTATGATTGTATTTTGGTTTGCTAGTAGATTTTGTTATACCCCTGTTTGAAGGATATATGGGATAATGTTTTACCTATTTCAGTCTGTCTGCCAAAAATTATTTTGGTCACACTTTTCTCAGCAGTTGTACATTATTATCGATATTTGGCTCAGAGCTTCGGTATTTGCTCATATACTGGACCTCTCATTGGTCAAATTGAATAGCTATGTCATGTTTAATAATATCTTCTTCTAGTTTTATTTGTATTTCAAAATTTATGTATTGATTTAAAGGGAAAATTCGCAAAAAATAAAAATTCAATATTTTATTCCTCATATCTTAGTTAGCACATAAATATGTGTATTACTGTTCAATTATCCAAGACAATTGAACAGTAATACACATATTTATGTGCTAACTAAGATATGAGGAATAAAATATTGAATTTTTATTTTCTTATCAAATTAAAAAGTCACGTGATACCTAAAAACCAAAAAATACCAAAACTCGATAAGCCTGTGTAAAAACAACAAGTACATAACTCTGATCTGTCCAAATAAATATAATTTCTTTCACTAAATTCAACGATTTGTAATTTATTCAATAAACAAATGAAAATTTGAAGCTATTTTTTTCTTAATATATCATTAAATTGATAATATATCCAGAACTTTTACGAAGTTTCCGTGTTCCCAATTAAATGAACAGAAAATATTGTAGAAATTAGAATTCATATACAAGAAGTTATGCAGGCTTGTACTGACCATATTGTGTATTAAGTGTTTATTGAGAAGACAGGTGACCACTTCTACCTGTATAAATCACTTGACCTTACCTGGAAAAATGACGACCTCGGAGTATAATTACCTGTTGACACCACCTGCTGTGTACACGATCAACTCTGCAGACACCTTATGAATTGAATCGGTATGAGACACGCACATCCACGTACAGTAGAAACTCGGGTAGAAACTTCTATCTTGGTTTTTTTTTCTTGAAACCGATTGCAGCTGTATTTAAATTGGATTTACATTTTTATGTCATGCTATATTGTCGACCAGGAGACGGCTCGTGTTATGCAGAAAATGAAATTGGTGCAAATTATTTAAAAAAATCAACATGCTAGCCAAATATTTATTTATCGTATTTTCGTGCACAGTATATTACCTTCTATATAACTGTAAAGTTTTAGGGCAAAATATTCTGGATCGTTGGGACCCACAGATGTATAACATCACAGAGAAAGTCATTTTCAGTAGTATAACAATCTAAAAGTGCATTAACTCGATCATATTATAAAAGTCAATTTCATCAACTTCGCATGCTCAGGGTCTTGGTATTGTGCTCGAATCACATAAAACCCATGCATATGGCATTGAAATAAGACTAAAAAGTGCAATAAAAAGTGTCATAAAACTGCATATAAACGTACAAATACTAACTTAGGTATACTGAACACAGCATAATCTCCGTGGTTTACAGTATATAACACAACTGTCTGTATAAACGATTTCGGCATTATCAGTATATGATTTTTCAGGCAAATTGAACCCATGACACATAAGCATTTGAAAGTTTCGCTTGTATCATAAAATGTTGAAGACATTAAAAAGGCATTACGGAAATCAATCTCTTTTTCTATATAGAAGCTGGGACTAATATATTGATCATATTTGTCCCAGACAGAAGTAAACCGAAGTTTGAGCACAGACGTATTCGGCTACTGAAAAGGGTCCAGAAAAAAGGGTCTACGCTAATTTGTCATATTTTGTCAAACTGCTGCACGAAATAAATCATTTCTAACCCCAAATACAATATATTCAGATCATCCAGTTTTGAGCCGAGTGAATGACACTTTTTACTGTGTATGGCCCTCGCAGAAACACTATAATCCTGAATGAATTGCATCTGTCTTTTAAATTTTATCCATGCAGTTTCTTGGCAAGTGCAAGCAAGCAAGCAATCTTTTTTCTCATAACCATTTTACAAAGGTACAGAGATGTAGTGTACAACATAACATTAAATATAAAACAAATCATGAAAGGAAGTTGAAAGGTGGACAAACATATATGAATCAACCCGGAGGACATATCCTCTTGTTAACTATTCTTATAAGTTTGCAAAGTTTACAAAGTTCTAAAATAACTTTACTGTTCATAAGAATACCATATTTTATAACATTTGGTCTGTTTTTATACTTAGCATCCATGGATTTTTTTTCTCTCATTACTGTCCATATCCAAAATGCTTTTACCTTTCTATACAGGTATTGTTTAACCAGTTTGTCAAGTTGCCAATACAATTGATCAATTTAAATTGCCCAATAGGTATTCTACAGGTAACAATATAGTTTACCTGGTGGGATTGAAAAGAATATTTTCAGTACATGTATATGAAAGATGAAAACAAGTTTTCGGTTTATTTCTAAAATTCTCACTTTATTCTTTTTCCAGTCATTTCCTATAGCCTCTTGCACTGGTTTTATTACATAAATAGGTGCAAAAAGCATATGTTTGAGGTTTCAAAGAAATGTTCTAAATTCCAAGTAATGGTCATGTGTGCATTGAAAACTGTCATAAAAAGTTCTGTAATACAGATTTATTGAAAGCATCTTTTCTCCTTTTATGATTTTTGTGATTAAGTTCAATATTGAGATTAATATATATAAACTTAGTGGCAGTTAATGCCAAGCAGTCAAAAGAGTTATGTAACAGTTTCGGGTACAAGTACAATCAAATTTGCCTTTTCGGCATTTTTAGTTTGCAAATTTTACCACTTTGTAAAGAACCGGATCTGAATTTGTGCATGATAAGGGTTTTACCATAAACCTGTATGATGTTATATTGATTCCCCCAAGTTACTCAAAACATGATCTTGACCAACAAAAATGATTGTTACACTCTTTATAATAATGAAAGTGGTTTATCATCAGCCATTTTTAATACCTGTTTGGGAAAGCGCAGTAATGAACTCCATACTGAAGTTCAATTCCAAATACTTGGCTGTCAAAAAATGTGACAAAAAGATTTTATTTATGGGTAGGTGAGCAAATTTCATTCAAACTTGTATATAAATAAAATTTGCCCATCAGCCCTTCGAAATTTAAATGAGAATCTAGGAATTTTTCTCAGTAGAAAAGTTTTTTATCAGGAAGTAGTTGTTTGTTATTGTTGAAAAGGATTAGGACCTTCTACCGAAATACCAAATATCCTTCAGACTTTGAACAAAATGCTATGAAATAATGCTTTGGGAATGGATGATGAATGGACAGACAGACAAACAGGGTATATACAATATATCCCCTACGGGTATATACAATATATCCCATACCCTTTATAGGATGGGGGGG
>MJUU01063959.1:123417-165582 GCA_002080025.1 Modiolus philippinarum
CAACACCAAATCCAAACTAGAAATGACTATGAATCAAACACTGGATGAACTCATTTAAAGAGGGGAAAAGCTGTCTGCTTTTGGAAACAAAACAAAACTAACACTGATATTATCCTTCAAGAAAAGTTAATAAATGATATTCCTGTATTATGATATTTTATTTTTAATCTGAAAGTCTTTTTTCATCAGATTTTAACCATGTGAAAAGCACTAAAAATGGACCTGTCCATCCCTGAATGAGGTGATTTAAACAACATCTCAATGTCTGGTCATTTAATTGTCACCTACATATTTACCTGTTGTTATAAGAGTGAACTGTATTCACTGTATTATAATTTAGGAATTGTTTTCTAAAATGTCCTGGAATGTTTATGCAAACCTTCAGAACACCATAAAAACAATATAATAAAAATATCATGCATTCCAAATTATGTACTAACAATGAGTACAATGCATTTAAACCACACTTTTGTAAATATACAATATAAACGGAAGAACACTAACATACAACTGGATGAAAAAGGAAGAAGCAAAAGAAAACAATAAAAAAATGAGATAAATAAAATATTTTCTTTGAAATATTACAGTAAAAAGAATTCATTAGCTAAAGGTAACATGCAAGGGGCAAATAGATATTCTTTTCATTGAGTACTGATTTAAATCCCACCAGGTAAACTATAGTGTTACCTGTAGAATACCTATTGGGCAATTTAAATTGATCAATTGTATTGGCAACTTGACAAACTGGTTGAACAATACCTGTATAGAAAGGTAAAAGCATTTTGGATATGGACAGTAACAAAACTGGAACACTCAAACAAATAATGATATTCATTCCCTAACTCCCCACCCGTACATAAATGACAGACTCCGTTATTTATTTAATATCAGTGAAGTAATTTAAATAAGATTTGTGTATTGTGTTATAAGCGATTTTTTTTTCAAATTTTTCTACCTGTAATTATTGCAGCACACGCCACATTTACGTTTAGGGCATGCCACAGGTAAAATTTGACACGGGACATGATTCTGTATATTTGGTTGTTAATTACCTCTGATACAAAGGTATTATTTTTCATCACTGGTACACAGGAGCACGCGCGCGTGTGTGTGTGCACATTTTATAACTTCCTACATAGTTTTGAGGATGATAGTGGAGAATTAATGTTTTTTGTTATTTTGAAATACTTTTCTGAGAGATCTTTCTGCATCTTTAAAAAACATAAACAACCAATTTTATTTCTTAGTAAATTTAGTATTAGTAAATTCAGTATTTAGTTATTCTACGAAGAAGTTATATGCAGAAAGAAACAATAAGATTCAGACAAAAGGGTAACACGCTTGTCATTGTTTTTCTACAGTAATTAGTTATTTCATGATCTCACTCGAACGCTTTAAATAACTATATAAACAGTGGTATGGTTGTTTATTAAAATGATCGAGATCTAGCCAAGTAACGTCACTCAGCTAAACTTTGTAGCAGAAATGAATAATAAATATTGTTTTTCTCCTAAACCCGTGCGAATTTTTACTTTAAACTTGGTCAACATGTTCACAATGTTACTTAGAGTAAATTAAGGTCTTATTAAAAATTTAGTGAATTTTCCCTTTAAGTCTCACTCTGTTCAAATTTTCATGACTTGAAATAAAAAATAAATGTAATAATTTCTGAATATCCATTGAAATATTTTCAGTTTTGTTAAACCTGTGTTAAGATAGTTCCCCTGTTAGATTTTTTCGGAAAATAGTCATAAGAAAGCATTAGCACACATAAAAAAAAATCAAACATTTATATGCCAACGTCACAGAAAAATGAGATATAAATTCATAAGAACAATTATTAGTGTATTATACAGGTGATTATTCAGTATCTCAAGAAAATAATTAATCAGGAGGCGGGACTTTACATTTACACATTTACACATATTCTGGACTTTTGTAAAATGCTTTGTATGTTATTTATAACATTGATTTTTTTTGTAACATTTTGTTTATCTTCCCAGGCAGCTGATGTGTTGCTGAATACTGCAATGTACGATGATGATGAAAATGTCAGATTTAAAGCACTACTGATGTATCAAGCACACCCTAAATCCAGGATTATTTCCCCTCTCAATGCAAGGTATGCAATCAAAACTACCCATAGCCCCCGGCCAACACGTACATTTATATGTTATCAGGCTCTTGATAGCTATGTACATGAATTGTAAAATATCATCCTGTGAGCCAGAATATGAATCACAGGGGAGAGTGAGCATAGTGAACGAGTCCCAAGCTTCATATTCTGGCAAGCAGGATGATATTTTACAATACATCAGCTGTCAAAAGCCCAATAACTTGTTTATCATCCTTTATTTTGTATTTCAGATTTGTAACTTTTGAACTTAGGTTTCAAATATTCCCAAAGTCACAGGGGAAATTTTACATACACATCATTCTTGCCTTTTGAACAATTTTCAGCTGCATAAAATATGATTTGTAGTTTTTCATATTATCAAACGTTTTGTAACTGGATGAATATTGATGAATATTTTAATCAAAGTACTCGAAATCAGTTCGATTTTGAATATGCAGCAGCCTTTGTTTGTTATGTTATTCTATCGTTCCTTAGATCTTTAATGATGTCATAATGTGAAAAAATGAAAGCTCTGCAGGATATACTGTAAAACGGGATATTTTCATGTGGTTTAAATTTTGCGATTTTAATTCCTAAACATATTCCTGATTCTCCTTTACCTTTTGTTACGTTTGTAATGAAAACTAATTTATGCCAGGGGAAATTTTCGAAAATATGTGCCAATCGCGAAATTAGTGAAAATAAACCCCTCTTGAAAATTTCCCCTTTTCAAGTAACCTAGTTTCTGTAGTTTTTCTGATGCCTAGTTTATTGATTTGCGTGATTATGACTGTTTGAATACCTAATCGGAGAGAGAAAATGTAATAGATTGCTACTTTTAACAGCTTGATTTATGTTAACACTTGAAAAAATGTTATTACCTTTAAAATGTACGGAGAAGCGCTTGATATATCCAGGTCAACTTCTGATATACCGGGTCAACCAAATACATGTTTTGTGGAAGTACTCTGCAGGTTGATATAGCCATAGGGAAGGATAATAAATATTCATAATAGATGAATGCATAGCTGGTGTGAATTTACTTGTATGTCTTAAATTTGAAGCCTAACTATCATAATAAATGGTCCGTGTGTTTGTTATTTTTTATCAATCCGGTATGAACACAGTGAACATGTTATTTATTGAGTAGGAGTATCTTTATCTATATTCTACCTATTTTATCTTTGATGTTGCAGAGATGCAATCAAAATGAAGCTTTTAAAACTATTCCTTAAAATATTAAGAAATAAAATATTTCATTTAGAAGCATAACTTATTTATTGAGATAGAAAAGGAGGGTATTAGACTTTCAAAATAAAGATATTAGATGCAGGAACAACATAAACTTAGGAAATAATTCTTGTGTAAGGTCACACCATGCAAACATATGTTCAATATTAATAGGAATTTTTATAATATGTCAACCAGGACTGGTATTCATTTTGAGATATTTTAGAATTTTAAGTTTTGAATAGCCTGATTTTTCTGTATTAGGAATTACAGTAATGAAACAGGAGTTATAGACCCTTATGCTACAGATTTAAAAGTTGTTGGTGTAAATCAAAGAACAAAGAGGGGGTTTTTCGAAGGGATTCGTTTTTCGACTAGAAGCTCCTGGTGTAGATTGGGTAATGAGGCTGGGTACTGAAGACATAGGAGCTTCTTTTGGAATAATTATTGAGAACTATTTAGACTTGAAAATTGGTAAGTGAACATACATTAAGGTATAAGAATATATTCTACAGATGAATTGAACGAGAATGTTATTTCTCTAATGATACGTGAAGTTTAAACCGGTTCTGACCTGTGCTATTTCCCACCAAATCTATTTGGAATACAATTATTTATGTCTCACCCCACTCTTAAGGGGAGACATATCGTTTTTGTCTTTTCCATTTGTCGTCCGTCCGTCAGTCCGTCCGTCAGTCCATCCGTCACAAAGTTTGTGGACCCCAATTCTCCTACATCTTCCATTGGATTTTAATCAAACTTCACAGGATTATTGACCATCATGCCTAGTTGTGCATATTGTCTCGCCAGATTGATTGGCTAATTTTTGTTGGAGTTATGCCCCCTTTTTGACTTAGAATTTTGCCAAATTTAGTTTGTGGACGCCAATTCTCCTACATCTTTCATTGGATTTGAACCAAACTTCACAGGATTGGTAACCATCATGCATAGTTGTGCATATCATCTAGCCAGATTAATTGGCTAATTTTTGTAGGAGTTATGCCCCTTTTTGACTTAAAATTTTGCAAAATTAAGTTTGTGGACGCTAATTCTCCTACATCTTTTATCAGATTTCAACCAAACTTCACAGGACTGTTGACCATCATCCCTAGTTGCGCATATTGTCTTGCCGGATTGATCGGCTAATTATACCCCCCGCTTTGCGGGAGGTATATAGTGTTCATGGTGTCTGTCTGTCTGTCCTTCCGTCTGTCCATCTGTCCTTCCTTCCGTCCGTCCGTCTTTCTGTATCCAAAAGGTGGTATCCACTACTCCTCCTAAACCACTGATTGGAATTTCATGAAACTTATGCAGTAGCTTAATTATATATTGTAGATGTGCACCATGCATTTTGTTTTCCAATAATTCCTTTTTTTCCAGATTTTTGACATGTTTTGGACTTTGTCATTTTAGCTCAATGCAAAACCATATGGTGACCACCTGGTATCCACTACTCCTCCTAAATGCTGATTGGATTTTCATGAAACTTATGCAGTAGCTTAATTACATATTGTAGATGTGCACCATGCAGTTTGTCTTGCAATAATTCTTTTTTTCCAGATTTTTTACATGTTTTGGTCTTCGTCATTTTAGCTCTTTTTAGCTCTATGCAAATCATATGGTGACAATCTGGTATCCACTACTCTTCTTAAACCACTGATTTGAATTTCATGAAACTTTTGCATGAGCTGTATTATATATGGTAGATGTGCACCATGTATTTTGTTTTCCAATAATTCTTTTTTTTCCAGATTTTTGACATATTTTCAACTTTGTCATTTTAGCTCAATGCAAACCATATGGTGACCACCTGGTATCCACTACTCCTCCCTAAAATGCTGATTGGATTTTCATGAAACCTATGCAGTAGCTTAATTACATATTGTAGATGTGCACCATGCAGTTTGTTTTGCAATAATTCATTTTTTCCAGATTTTTTACATGTTTAGGTCTTCGTCATTTTAGCTCCTTTAGCTCTATGCAAATCATATGGTGATCATCTGGTATCCACTACTCCTCTTAAACCACTATTGGAATTCCATGAAACATATGCAGGAGCTTAATTATATATTGTAGATGTGCACCATATATTTGGTTTTCCAATAATTCTTTTTTTTCCAGATTTTTGACATGTTTTGGACTTTGTCATTTTGGCTCAATGCAAACTATATGGTGACCACCTGGTATCCACTACTCCTCTTGAATCAATGATTGGAATTTCATGTAATTTATGGAGGACCTTAATTATATATTGTAGATGTGCACCATTTATTTTGTTTTCAATGAATTCTTTTTTTCAGATATTTAAAAAAATTCAGGAAGGGGTGGGGGCGGGGGGTATCCATGGCCCACTAGGCCACAGTAACTCTAGTTTTTATGGGAGTTATGCCCCTTTTTGACTTAGAAGTTTGTGGACGCCAATTCTCCTACATCTTTCATTGGATTGGAACCAACATTTACAGGATTGTTGACCATCATGCCTAGTTGTGCATATTGTCTCGCCAGATTGATTTGCTAATTATACCCCGCTCCGAAGGAGAAGGGGGTATACTGTTTTACCTGTTTCCGTCATTCCGTCATTCCGTCCGTCACAACTTTCATCAAGCTTTTTCTCTGCAATGGATAATGATACAAACTTAAAATTTTGTCAGAAGCTTTATATAGTTATACCATAATATGGGATGCATTTTCAGACCTGTGGGATTACTACTTCCTGTTTACCGACATAGTCAATTTTTCAAAATTCCGTCTGTCCGTCCGTCCGTCACAACTTTTGTCAAGCTTTTCTCTGCAATGGTAAATGATACAAACTTGAAATTTTGTCAGAAGCTTTGTATAGTCATGTCATATTGTGGGATGCATTTTCAGACCTGTTGGGCTACTACTTCCTGTTTACCGACTTAGTCAATTTTTCAAAATTCTGTCCGTCCATCCCAACTTTCGTCAAGCTTTTCTCTGCCATGGTAAATGATTCAAACTTGAAATTTTGTCAGAAGCTTTGTATAGTTGTTCCATATTGTGGGATACATTTTGAGATCCTTCGGGATATTACTTCCTGTATTACAACTTAGTCAATTTTTCAACATTGCGTCAGTCTGTCCATCTGTCACAACTTTCGTCAAGCTTTTCTCTTCACTGGTAAATGATGCAAACATGAAATTTTGTCAGAAGCTTTGTATAGTCATGCCATATTGTGGGATGCGTTTTCAAAATTGTCAGGATAATACTTCCTGTTTATCAATTTAGTCAATTTTTATTATTCTTTCTGACCTACACAACTATCGTCAAGCTTTTCTCTGCAATGAGTAAAGATACAAACTTGAAATTTTGTCAGAAGCTTTGTATAGGCCTGTCATATTGTAGGATGCATTTTAAGACTTATGGGGAACTACATTTTGTTTACCAACTTAGTTAGGCTATAAGATGCTTAAAGTTGAGAGCGGGGGTATTGCTAGTGAGCATTGGCTCACAGATCCCTTGTTTTTGTTGGGAGTTATGCCCCTTTTTGACTTAGAACTTTGCAACATTAAGTTTGTGGACGCCAATTCTCCTACATCTTTCATCTGGTTTCAGCCACTTCACAGGATTGTTGACCATCATGCCTAGTTGTGCATATCCTCTCACTGGATTGATCGGCTAAGTGTTGTGGGAGTTATGCCCCTTTTTGACTTGAATTAAGTTTGTGGACGCCAATTCTCCTACATCTTTCATCTGATTTCAGCCAAACTTCACAGGATTGTTGACCATCTTGCCTAGTTGTGCATATCATCTCACTGGATTGATCGGCTAATTGTTGTGGGAGTTACGCCCCTTTTTGCAAAATTAAGTTTGTGGATGCCAATTCTCCTACATCTTTCATCTGATTTCAACCAAACTTCACAGGTTTGTCTAGCTTGAATGAATGGCCATAAAACTTACTTGTATTTTATCACTGAAAGAACATTACGTAATGGGGGGGGGGGGAGACATTCGTTTTTGTGTCGCCTGCACCTAGTGCAGGATCGACACATAGGGATCACTATCCGTCGTCTTTGGTCCGTCTGTCCGTCCGTCTGTTCGTCTGTATGGCTCCAAAATTTTTACCATTATCCGCATCTCCTCCTAAACCACTGGATACTTTCCAATGAAACTTGCAGGAATGCTTCAATATGTATTGTAGATGTGCACCATGCATTTAATTTTTCTTTATTTACATTTTTCCAGATTTTGAAGCTATATTTGGACTTTGTCATTTTAGCTTATTGGAGTCTTAGGGTATACCTCCATTATCTGCAACTCCTCCTAGACCGCTTGAATGCTTCAATATCTATTGCAGATGTGCACCATGCATTTACTTTTCTATTAATTTTAATATTTCAGATTTCTAGCAATGTTTGGACTTTGTCATTGTAGCTTATTGTAGTCATAGCTATATAGGGTATATACCTCCATTATCTGCAACTCCTTCTAGACCGCTTGGTACTTTCCAACCAAACTTGCAAGAATGCTTAAATATATATTGCAGATGTGCACCATGCATTTACTTTTTGATTAATTTTGATTTTTTAGATTTTCTAGCAATGTTTGGACTTTGTCATTTTAGCTTATTGGAGTCGTAGCTATATAGGGTATATACCTCCATTATCCGCAACTCCTCCTAGACCGCTTGGTACTTTTCAACCAAACTTGCAAGAATGCTGCAATATATATAGCAGATGTGCACCATGCATTTTGTTTTTTATTTATATTTTTTTTAGCTATCTTTGGACTCTGTCATTTTAGCTTATTGGAGTCATAGGGTAGACCTTCATTATCCAAAACTCCTCCTAGACTGTTTGGTCCTTTCCAACCAAACTTGCAGGAATGCTTCAATATATATTGCAGATGTGCACCATGTATTTAGTGTTTGATTAATTATTATTTTTTTCAGATTTTCTAGCTATGTTTGAACTTAATTTTGATTTTAATTTTTCTCTGATTATCATTGGACTTTGTCATAAAATAACAATACAGGAATTCTTAAAATATATAGTGCAGGCGACGCATGTGTTCCGCAGAATACCCATGCATTTTTGAATCAAAAACACACTTCTAGTTATCTGTGTATTTCATTTATCATTAAAGAAAAAGATCACACCACTTTATCCCAATTATTACCATATTTTATCCACTCTCAATAGTTGAATTTAAAAATTTTAAAATGCTTGGCAAGCCTCGCAATTAAAATTTTAAAATTTAACTATCTCTAGTGGATAAAATTTGGTAATAAATGGGATCTTGTGGTGTAATCTATATTTATTTATTATGATAATTTATTGTTGTGTAGGTATCATATTGTTACATAACTTTATTTTGTAAAAAGCTGAATTTTAAAGAAGAATTATTTAAATCATTGTTTTCAAAATATGATATGAATTAATTTAAAAAAATATACCAAAGTAAGGGCTTTTATAAAGAGGAAACGTTGATTTATTTAAACAACTCTTAAAACAAGCCATACATAATATACATGTATTTTGCAAACATTTTCAGAAATAATTCCATGTTGATTCAAAATACTGTTTTCATATGTATCTTTTTCAGCACCCTTGAGTGGACATTTGAAAATCAATGTCCATGATGAAGCCTATGCAAGAGTCCATCTTGGAATCATAAATTTGAATCTAGACTTCTTCATTGCCAGTCTGTGTTTTAAAGGAGGTACCGAGTACAACTTTAACCTTTTACAGGTAATCTTTCCTTCTGAAATTTCTGTTATGTTTCAAAAACGTCTCAAGACAGCTAATAGTTGAGTACTGTTTTCATTGATCCCTAGGTTGTTTGAGCCATCAAAGTTCCATTGTATTATATTACATAAGATGCAGGTTACAAATTTATTATGAAAGTAGAAAACTGAGTAAATATCATCATGGAATTATATCTGTCTTGCAGGAAAATGACATGAAAAAGGTGAAAGGGTTGGCCAAGGGATTTGGTGGTGCTATTGCAGGCATTGTTAAAGGAATTAAAGATGGCATTGACTTGTTTAAAGATATCATCTCAGGAAAAATCTCAATTAAACAACTTGTAATAGACTTTGTTCATGCACTTGAACAATTACCCAAAACGGTTTGTATAAACTAATTCCAAATATTAAGCAGTTATTGATTTGACCTATCTATGCATAAAACAGTCAGGTAATAATACATTCATTTTGTCATCAGGTAATAATACTTTCATTTTGTCATCTTTCTACACAAACAATAAGAATGCAAACAAAGAATACTGTATTTTTTAACACCCAAATATCCATTTTGTTTTTGAAAATTGAACTTGTGCTTTTTAGCTCACCTGGCTATGCCAGGGTGAGCTTTTGCCATCACTTGGCGTCCGTCGTCCGTCCATCGGTCGTGAACTTTTTAGCTCACCTGGCTATGCCAGGGTGAGCTTTTGCTATCACTTTGCGTCTGTCGTCCGTCCGTCCGTCGTCCGTCCGTAAACTTTTCATTCAAAGATCTTCTCCTCTGAAACCACTGGGCCAATTGAAACCAAACTTGGCCACAATAGTCCTTGGGTGGTCCCCTTTAAAAATTGTGTCCCTCAGGTCTGTACATCATCCAAGATGGCCACCAGCTGGGACCAAAATTTAATATTGGACCCTATGGAAAAAAAACGTTTCAAATTCTTTTTCTCTGAAACTACTGGGCCAATTGGAACCAAACTTTGCCACAATAGTCCTTTGGTGGTCCCTTACAAAAATGGTGTTTTTTAGGTCAGCCCAATTTCCAAGATGGCTTCCTGCGGGAAACATAGTTTTAACATTGGACCCTATGGGAAAACATTTTCAAAGATCTTCTTCTCTGAAACTACTGAGCCAATTGGTACCAAACTTGGCCACACTAGTCCTTGGGTGGTTCCTTACAAAAAAGGTGTTTTTTAGGTCCGTGTGATTTCCAAGATGGCCGCCAGCAGGAAACATAGTTTTATCATTGGACCCTATGGGAAAACACATTCAAAGATCTTCTCCTCTGTAACTACTGGGCAAATTGGAACCAAACTTGGCCACAATAGTCCTTGGATGATCACTTACAAAAAAAAAGTGTTATTAAGGTCTGCGCAAATTTCAAGATGGCCGCCAGTGGGAAACATAGTTTTAACATTGGATCCTATGGGAAAACATTTTCAAAGATCTTCTCTGAAACTACTGAGCCATTTGATACCAAACTTGGCCACAATAGTCTTTTGGTGGTTCCTTACAAAAAGGTGTTTTTCAAGATTGTGCTACATTCAACATGGCTGCCAGTTGGGGATATAGTTTAACATTGGACCCTATGGGAAAACACATTCAAAGATCTTCTCCTCTGAAACTACTGGGCCAATTGGAACCAAACTTGGCCACAATAGTCCTTAGGTGGTCCTTTGCAAAAAATGTGTTTTTCAGGTCAGCGAGATATTCAAGATGGCCACCAGGGGGAAACATAGTTTTAACATTGGAGCCTATGGGAAAACACTTTCAGAGATCTTTTTCTCTGAAACTACAGAGCCAATTGGAACCATACTTGGCCACAATAGTCCTTAGGTGGTCCCTTGCAAAAAAGGTGTTTTTCAGGATCGCACTATATCTAACATGGTCACCAGTGGGGAACATAGTTTTAACATTGGACCCTATGAGAAAACACATTCAAAGATCTTCTCTTCTGAATGTACTGAGCCAATTGGAACAAAACTTGGCCGCAATAGTCATTGAGTGGTCCCTTGCAAAAAGGTGTTTTTCAGGTCAGCGCGATATCCAACATAGCAGCCAGCAGGGAACTTAGTGTTTTCCATGGGGTCCAATGTTAAACTAACAGAGGTCTTCTCCCCTTTAACTAATTAGGGATATTGGATTTATAGTTTAATTATATATAAGGGCTCTTTTTATGTAGTTTAAAAAATGTGTTCGGTATGTCGAGGACCAAACAACATGGCTGTTGTTACTAAAAATAGAACATAGGGGTAAATTGCTGTTTTTGGCACGTTGCAGATATAAAAAAATCTGACAGTTAAAATTATTCAGAATGACGAGATCTATCTGCCCTGCAATTTTGAAGCAAATCGGAAAACCCGTCTCAGAGTTACAGCCCTTTTTCCGTAAAATTTTCAAAATTTATGCATTTTTTATTTTTTATTTCAAAAACTGTAACAGATAGAGGTGAAGTGTAAATTTCAAAAATGTTCAGCATATCAAGATCTACATACTCTGAAATTTTGAAGAAAATCCAACTGCCTGTGTTGTAGTTATTGACTCTTTTTCACCAAAAAAATTTTTTTTCAATGAAATATGGTTATGAGTTATTTCCCTTTAAATTCTGTGTTCAAATCTTCTTTGGTTTAATTTTGAATTTTAAGTTTAAGAGAAATTCCGTGTTATCACTTTATTAAAAATTATTATTTGTTACAAAATCCAGAGCAAAAAAGTGTTTTTGTACAAACTTTTACATTTTTTTGCAAACATACTTTCATTAACTATACTTATTTCACAAATTAATAATAATTGTATATTGTATTTAGTTGTAAAAGTTGCTTGCTCATCATGCAAATATCTATCCCAGATAAAGAATGATATAGTATCTGAACTTCAATGCTTGCATAATTTTATCTGCATAATTTTATAACTGACCTGCATGGCTATGCCAAGATGATCTTCTTGCCTTCACCGTTTCAGTGGTCCATTTGTCGTAAATTTATCATTCAAACATCTTCTTCTCTTCTCTGAGCCAGCTTAGGCCAATTGGAACCAAACTTTGGCACAGTGGTCCTTAGATTGTCCCTTAAAAAAAAATGTCTGGCAAGTCCGTATCATATCCAAGATGGCCGCCAGCAGGGAACATGGTTTAACATTGGACCCTATGGGAAAGCATTCAAAGATCTCTGAAACCACTGCGCCAATTGGAACCAGACTTGGTCACAATAGTCCTTCAGTGGTCCCCTTTAAAAATTTTGTCCGGCAAGTCTGCACGTCATCCAAGATGGCCGCCATCGGGAAACTTCATCCAAAATTTGACAATATTGCAAAAATCTTCTCTGAAAATACTGGGCCAATTGGAACCAAACTTAGTCACAATGGTCCTTACGTGGCCCCTTTTAAAAAATTTGTTCAGCAAGCCCATATCATATTCTAGATGGCCGCCAGGAGGGAACATGTCTTTAACATTGGACCCTTTAGGGAAACATATTCAAAGATCTTCTCCTCTGAAAGTTCTTGGCCAATTGGAATCATACTTAGTCACAATGGTCCTTACTTGGTCCCCTTCATAAAATGTGTCTTGCATGTTCGCATAGCATCCAAGATGGCAGTCAAGGGAACATTGTTTAACCTTGGACCCCATGGGAAATCATTTAAAGATCTCCTCTAAAAATACTATGCCAATTTGAACCAAAGGTAGGCACAATGATCCTAACATGGTCTTCTTCAAGAAAAGTGACAGTTGGTCTACGCCCCATCAAAAAAAGCTCCCTGTGGGGAACATAGTTTAATTTGGGATCATATAACATCAGCAAACTTCAAAATGAGACCCTTAAACAGTCAATAAACAAATTTGAAAATGAGAACCTTAAAGGTTGTGATAATTTTGACTTATTGTGTCAGCCATGACCCAGGTGAGCGATACAGGCTCTTGAGAGCCTCTTGTTTAATAATCTAACTGCTGTTCTCTTGGTGATTTTGTTTTGAAAGCATTTATGCGTAAATTCTTTACTCTCATCTTATTGAACAGTTATACAAAATATGATTAATTTTGCCGCCAAAAGCATAAAAATTTCAACATTTTCCAATTTGAATGAAAATTGATGTCTAGGTAAATTTTAAGGCTGCAAATGATCCAGTAAGGGGTAAAAGCTCTATTATACTATAAAAACATTAAAACTTGTCATACTTTATGTATACAGTGGCATATCTGCTATTTTACAGGTCCTGCACCTCCGAGATAAAGCATCCAAAGCTGTACGGGAGCTGGGAAGAATTGATGAAAAGTATTTACCACCCTTCATCAAGCCTGTGAAAGCTCTTGTGATGCATGTTCAGAAATTGTTTAATGATATAAAGACAGATGTAATGACATTCTATAATGTAAGCATTTGAATATACTTGAATGGAGTTACTTGTACCTCACAACAAGTTTTAGGCTCTTTCTCTTGTTGAGGCAGTTTTCTTTACTAATATTTCTTTTTGATGTCTCGTTATTTTTATTCTGATAAATAAAAGAGAAAAATTGCCTTTCAGATATTGAATACAACTGTTGATAATGATAACAGTTTTTGTGTTGTCTATAATTTCAGACCCTAGAAGAAACTATAACAGTTCTTATCCCACAGTACGCAAAGAATGTATATGATGCCATAGTTGAAATTATAGAGGCTTTTTCAATCATCTTTAAGGATCCTAAAACAGCTCTTGGTAAAATAGGAAAAGGAGCTTTGACGTAAGTAATAACATATTTGTACATAAGAATATTAGTTTAGATCTGTAATGTTTTCCATTAAACCCCCACACTTTATGTTCTTGTACAGGTTCAAATCATATGATTTGTAAAGTAACGTGTGATCATTATGCAATAAGCAGGCTCAAGAGAAAATGATTCAGTATAGATACAAAATTACTTTGTGATGAGATAAATAATGGGTTATGACATTATTTGCTATTCTCGTCTGTGTTGGACAAAAAATTTCTCGTGTGAAGTCTCCAACAAAGTGAAGCTGATATGGGGAGATATCTCACTTAGAGGTTCGTCTGTGTTGGACAAAAAATTTCTTGTGTGAAGTCTCCAATAAAGTGAAGCTGATATTGGGGAGATATCTCACTTAGAGGTTAACATAGGATAACAGGTATGAGTTTTGATGCATTGTGTCTAGTTTAGTTATATATTCTTAACTTCTTACTGAATAAAATATTGTTTTTACTAAGTTATAGACAGGACATTAGTTTTATATTTTTTTTAGGATCTATACAACAGTTAAGTCATTGGTAGACTCAATAAAAAAGGTACAGGAAGCCTGCTTTTTCCTGAAAGGTAATTAATGACAATATTATTTTCCTTTTTAGCTCACCTGGCTATAGCCAGGGTGAGCTTTTGCCATCACTTTTTGTCCGTCGTCCGTCCGGCGTAAACTTTTCATTCAAAGATCTTCTCCTCTGAAACTACTGGACCAATTGAAACCTAATTTGGCCACAATAGTCCTTAGATGGTCCCCTGCAAAAAAGTTGTTCAGATCCGCGCTATATCGAAGATGGCCGCCAGCGGGGATCATAGTTTTAACATTGGACCCTATGGGAAAATACTTTCAAAGATCTTCTCCTCTGAAACTACTTGGCCAATTGAAACCAAACTTGGCCACAATAGTCCCCAGATGGTCCCCTTCAAAAAAGTTGTTTTTCAGATCCGCACTATATCCAAGATGGCCACCAGCGGGGATCATAGTTTTAACATTAGACCCTATGGGAAAACACTTTCAAAGATCTTTTCCTCTGAAACTACTGGGCCATTTGAAACCAAACTTGGCCACAATAGTCCTTATATGGTCCCCTGCAAAAAAGTTGTTTTTCAGATCCGTGCTATATCCAAGATGGCTGCCAGTGGGGATCATAGTTTAACATTGGACCCTATGGGAAAATACTTTCAAAGATCTTCTCCTCTGAAACTACTGGGCCAATTGAAACCAAACTTAGCCACAATAGTCCTTAGATGGTACCCTGCAAAAAAGTTGCTTTTCACATCTGTGCTATATCCAAGATGGCCGCCAGCGGGGATCATAGTTTTAACATTGGACCCTATGGGAAAATACTTTCAAAGATCTTCTCCTCTGAAACTACATGGCCAAATTGAAACCAAACTTGGCCACAATAGTCCCCAGATGGTCCCCTGCAAAAAGTTGTTTTTCAGATCCGCACTTTATCCAAGATGACCGCCAGCAGGGATCATAGTTTTAACATTAGAACTGCACCCCCATCCAAAATAGCTGCCAGTCTGGAATATAGTTTAACTTAAGATAATATAACATCAATGTCTATTAATAAATTTGAAAATGATGCCTTAAAACATTGGGATTATTTTAACTGCATATGTCAGCCGTTGCCCAGGTGAGCGATACAGGCTCTTGAGAGCCTCTTGTTAGCTCACCTGGCTATAGCCAGGGTGAGCTTTTGCCATCACTTTTCGTCCGTCGTCCGTCGTCCGTCCGGCGTAAACTTGAAAATACTTTCAAAGATCTCCTCTGAAACTACATGACCAATTTTCATTCAAAGATCTTCTCCTCTGAAACTACTGGGCCAATTGAAACCAAACTTGGCCACAATAGTCCTTAGATGGTCCCCTGCAAAAAAGTGTATTTCAGATCCGGGCTATATCCAAGATGGCTGCCAGCGGGGATCATAGTTTTAACATTGGACCCTATGGGAAATTACTTTCAAAGATCTTCTCCTCTGAAACTACATGGCCAATTGAAACCAAACTTGGCCACAATAGTCCCCAGATGGTCCCCTGCAAAAATTTGTTTTTCAGATCCGCATTATATCCAAGATGACTGCCAGCAGAGATCATAGTTTTAACATTAGAACTGCACCCCCATCCAAAATAGCTGCCAGTCTGGAATATAGTTTAAGGTGAGACGTTACTAAATGGCTATCTCTTACTTTCTCGTGAAAATTTGCAAACAAGTAGATCTAAATGACTTACATCGGAATATCAACTTTTTAATAGGGGTCATGGATCACTTAAGAAAAATATTTGACATTGAAAACGCTATCTTTGGGGTCCACTTTTACAAAGACATAACGTAAAAATGGCAATTTCACACCTGAAAATGTTACGTTTTTTTATATATCTACAAATGCAGCGATTACATATTGTCCAAAAACTAACAGGAAGAAGAGGACGAAATTGCGAATCCATTCATGTATAGAAAACCATATGCCATGGAGCATCTTTTTTCTCTATGTAAGCGCAAACTTGCAGGAGGTGTAAAAAATGTCAAACGTAAGGTTGTATGTCGACGTTACAATGCATAACGTAACGTTTTCGCATACATTTCATATTCGATAATTTTTATTGGAGGCAAATGACGATAATATTCCACGTAAAATCCCGGAATAGACGGTTACGTTTTTGACAAGATAATTTTACTGAAAATAACAGTAAAAGAATTGTTTTCTATTTTTCAATAGAAATAATTCCCCTTTCAGAAAAGGGGAAACGAATTGCGCAAATATCCTTAATTTGCTGGAATTCCCGATAAAATTACTAAATGTCTTTAATGAGTTAATTCATTAGTTTATCTGTCTTCGAGATAATCGTCTACTTATTTTATTTTATGTATTTATTTTTTTTTTGTTAAATACCTATATATGTTTGGATACTTTTCTTATTACAAGCAAGCCGCAATACATAAAAAATAGAATTCGAAATATTGTTCTCTTGTATTTATTTAACGACATGAATTGCTTTCTAAACAGTAATTGCTGAAAAAAATAATTTCATTGGCGTATCCGGAGGGAGGATTCCGGGAATTTGAACCCCCCTAATACCTTTTCCTTTAAACTTTTTAAATTTCGCTCAGAATTAAGACAAACATGTCAAAAAACCAGATGGTAACCTTCGTTTTTTAATGACTGAATCCGCTGGTGAATAATTCGTTATTTTTTCTATGATGGAAGATTTGTTGTTTAACATCGAGTGACTAATATTTCTGCTTTATAATGGGAAGAATAAAAGTATGGGTTTGATATTTATGGAGTTTGTACTATATCGTACAGATCTTAAAATGTGCTAGCACATTACGGAAGCGTATTGATGCCACCGGAAGAAAAAAAAATATCTCGTAATTATGAGAAAACATCTCATAATCATGAGATATTATTTCATAATTATGATATATTATTTCTTAATAATGAGATAATAAGTCATAATCTTGAGATAATTATCTCATAATTTTGAGATAACATCTCATAATTACGATATTTTTACTGTATGTGGCATTAATACGCTTTCGTAGTTCAGGCAAAGTCAGACATGTCGCCCGAGTCAGTCCCACATTATTATGATTCCAGGCCGACAAATCGCCACTTTTTGTCCTGATATAATGGCGGATGCAATTCTTCGGAAAAAGCACTGAACACAATTTAACATGCAGGCACGATCTGTCTTGACACTTTACCAACGATCTCACTTGTGCGTACTACTGCAAATTCGCAAACTTTCAAGAAAGCACAGCTGCAATAGAAGATTTGCATTAAACAAAATTCGCTATTCTTAGGATATAGAAATTTCGTAAATGACAATATTAGTGGATAAGATTCCTTTCTACATACAAAGGACAACCATAGATACACAATAAAAATGCATCCCAGTTTTTTTTTTTGTAATTCTTTATTTTTATAGCAACTGATAACATTTACATATACAAAAGACAAAAGTATTACTGACATACTTGTAGTACACATTACATACATAGAAGACAATATTACAGACATAAAATGTAGTGTACAAAAAGACAGTCAACTATATTTATCCTTTAGCATCAAATTAAGCTTGGAAAAATACATATGAAATGTGTATCATTTTTTTTGAGAAAGAGCACAAAAATTTCGGAGAAAAAAAAATATATATATATAAAAATATAACTCAGTCACTGAGAATCTCCTCTAAACGCAACAGTTTACTCTGAATGAAATTTCTATGAGGGGAAGATAAAAATTCAGTCGAAAGTTTCTCTATTTGCATATAGTATTTTAAGAATTCAATCCCCCCTCTAATGCAAGGAAGCTTATTCTTGCATCTACATACATAAATGTAATATTTTAAAACTAGAAACACATGTTGTTTAATACAATCATTTAGTCTAAATAGATTTAATCCGAGAATTATAACTGAAATATCTGGGTTCAAAACTAGATTATGATTAGAGAAAAAATCACATATGGATAACCAAAAATTTTTGGTATGACAGCATTCCCAGAATAAATGTTGATATGTTTCTGGTGTTTCAAAACAAAAAGTACACAGTTCTGTTTCTTTTATCTTACACTTAAATAAAAGAGAGTTTGTAGCAAGTATTCTATGCAGCAATTTAAACTGAAAATTCTGCAGCTGTGTATTCCTAGTTACAGAAAAGACATTTGAATAAATTTCATTCCAATTATCAATCTCAAGATTTAGTGTCTCAGACCACTTCTCCTGATAGCATCCCAGTTGTTTTCGGTTTTTCGTCTATATGTCACTAAGATAAAAATAGACTCACGATGTATTCGAATTCATAAAAAGAAAACAAAGATATTATGAACATGTTTTTGTGGATTTATATATAAAAATACAATCTTCATAATACTTGACTCTTATACGAATTCATTTACAGACAAGACGTTTCAAAGGAACGAACCATTTAATTTTCAAAAGGGGGCTGGAATTGAAAAAAAAAATATTGCAATGTTCAGTCTGCAGAAAAAAAACTAGCCTTCAATTTTGCGTTAAAAAATTAACTAACCAGCACCTAGTTTGAAAAAAAACTCACCAGCACAATGTCCATAAGAAAAAGTAAGCCCTACTCAATAAGAGTTTTTATCGAAAAAAATGGTAATAAAAAATCTGCCTCGGGTGAAAATCCAAGCCTCACCTCATCCCAAAATCAAACAGCCCATGCCTAGGTATACACTTTAAAATTCAAAATATGAATTTCCGAACTTTATCGGGACCGCGATTTTTCAGAAAGCATGTCAAGGATTGCTGGATATTCCCACTGAAAATTTAAAAAAAGTTTCGTTTCGATATTGCAATGTTCCGTCTGTCGCAATGTTTTTCTTCATTGTTATTATTAAAACACATCAAAACAAAACTGTGAAAAAATACTTTAATGTTAAAAAATTGTGAAAGAAAATTGTAAAGGAACGAAATTGGACAAGAAATGATTTCTAATTAATTTTTGAAATAGTAATTATTTTTGCACAACTAACACATACAAGAAGTTTCAGGTGGGAACTGACCTTTTCACATAGCTGTACATAATACTTTTATTTTAACAATAACCGCAACATAAAAAGCCATCGCAAATGCTAATTATAAATTTTGACATAATGTTAAATTCTTTTTATCTCTGGATTAGACATTAACCTTTCTATTGAATGAAATACTGATCTCGCCATGTCACCTTTTTGACGTCTACAGGGTTCGAACGCAATCGGAGGGAGGTAACTCTTACCGTGACGTTCATTTAGTAACGTCTCACCTTAACTTAAGATAATATAACATCAATGTCTATTTATAAATTTGAAAATGATGCCCTTAAAACATTGGGATTATTTTAACTGCATATGTCAGCCGTTGCCCAGGTGAGCGATGCAGGCTCTTGAGAGCCTCTTGTTAGCTCACCTGGCTATAGCCAGGGTGAGCTTTTGCCATCACTTTTTGTCGGTCGTCCGTCGTCCGTCCGGTGTAAACTTGAAAATACTTTCAAAGATCTCCTCTGAAACTACATGACCAATTTTCATTCAAAGATCTTCTCCTCTGAAACTACTGGGCCAATTGAAACCAAACTTTGCCACAATAGTCCTTAGGTGGTCCCCTACAAAAAAGTTGTTTTTCAGATCCGCACTATATCCAAGATGGCCGCCAGCGAGGATCATAGTTTTAACATTGGACCCTATGGGAAAATACTTTCAAAGATCTTCTCCTCTGAAACTACATGGCCAAATTGAAACCAAACTTGGCCACAATAGTCCCCAGATGGTCCCCTGCAAAAATGTTGTTTTTCAGATCCGCATGATATCCAAGATGACCGCCAGCAGGGATCATAGTTTACACATTAGAACTGCACCCCCATCCAAAATAGCTGCCAGTCTGGAATATAGTTTAACTTAAGATAATATAACATCAATGTCTATTACCGGTAATAAATTTGAAAATGATGCCCTTAAAACATTGGGATTATTTTAACAGCATATGTCAGCCGTTGCCCAGGTGAGCGATGCAGGCTCTTGAGAGCCTCTTGTTAGCTCACCTGGCTATAGCCAGGTTGAGCTTTTGCCATCACTTTTCGTCCGTCGTCCGTCTGGTGTAAACTTGACAATACTTTCAAAGATCTCCTCTGAAACTACATGACTAATTTTCATTCAAAGATCTTCTCCTCTGAAACTACTTGGCCAATTGAAACCAAACTTTGCCACAATAGTCCTTAGGTGGTCCCCTACAAAAAAGTTGTTTTTCAGATCCGCGCTATATCCAAGATGGCCGCCAGCGGGGATCATAGTTTTAACGTTGGACCCTATGGGAAAACACTTTCAACGATCTTCTCCTCTGAAACTACATGGCCAATTGAAACCAAACTTGGCCACAATAGTCCTTAGATGGTCTTTGCAAAAAAGTTGTTTTTCAGATCCGGGCTATATCCAAGATGGCCGCCAGCTGGGATCATAGTTTTAACATTGGACCCTATGGGAAAATACTTTCAAAGATCTTCTCTGAAACTACTAGGCAAATTGAAACCAAACTTGGCCACAATAGTCCTTAGATGGTCCCCTTCAAAAAGGTTGTTTTTCAGATCCGCGCTATATCCAAGATGGCCGCCAGCGGGGATCATAGTTTTAACATTGAACCCTATGGGAAAATACTTTCAAAGATATTCTCCTCTGAAACTACATGGCCAATTGAAACCAAACTTGGCCACAATAGTCCCCAGATGGTCCCCTGCAAAAATTTGTTTTTCAGATCCGCATTATATCCAAGATGACCGCCAGCAGGGATCATAGTTTTAACATTAGAACTGCACTCCCATCCAAAATAGCTGCCAGTCTGGAATATAGTTTAACCTAAGATAATATAACATCAATGTATATTAACAAATTTGAAAATGATGCCCTTAAAACATGGGATTATTTTAACTGCATATGTCATCCGTGGCCCATGTGAGCGATACAGGCTCTTGAGAGCCTCTTGTTTATTATACCCCAACGATGTTGGGGAGGGGGGTATATATAAATCACCTGTCCATCCGTCTGTTCCCTTTTGTGTCCGGAGCAGAACTTTTGTACTGTAGCACCTAGGATTATCAAACTTGGTGTGTAGAGGCATTATGGGAAGTCAATGTGTCGCATAGGCGATGTGTCGCGTACCAAATTTAGGGCACAGTAACCTTGACTTTTACCTTTGACCTGCATGATAGTAAAACCATGTGCTTTTTGTGTCCAGAGCAGAACATTTGTACCATAGAACCTAAGATTATCAAACTTGTTGTGTATATGCATATTGGGAAGGCGATGTGTTGTGTATCAAATTTAGGTCACTCTGACCTTTACTTTGACCTTTGACTTAAAAATGATGATAATAAAACCATGTTTGTAAAACCATGTGCATTTCTTGTCTAGAGCAAAACTTTTGTACTGTAGCAGCTAGGATGACCAAACTTAGTGAGTAGATGCATCATTGGAAGGCAATGTGTTGTGTATCAAATTGAGGTCATTGTGACCTTGACTTTAATCTTTCACCTGGTTGATATTAAAACCATGTGCATTTCGTGTCCAGAATAGAACTTTTATACTATTGCACCTAGGATTATCAACATTGATATCTAGATATCATCATTGGAAGGCGATGTGTCACATACAAAATGTAGGTCACTGTGACCTTGACTTTACGAATAGAAAAAAAAACCATGTGCACATCGTGTTTAAAGCAGAACTGATGTAGCATTGCACCTAAGATTATCAGCTTGGTATGTAGATGCATCATGGAAGGGTGATGTGTGGTGTAGTAAATGTAGGTCACTGTGACCTTTACTTTGCCCTTTGACAATTATGATAGTAAACCCTTGTCCATTTTGTGTCCAGAGCTTGAATTCACCTTATCATATATTATTTTATGTATTACCCTTTATATGAATAGTAGGAATACAACTGCAGACAGATTTATTTCTGTTAGATTTACTTATCAATAACTGTGTTTGAAGGTAAAAATTTCAAAATGACATGCCTTGGTACTCGATTGCAGATTCAGGGGGTATTAGTCTGGCTTTGCCGACAACGCTAGTATTTAATTAGGGCCTGCCATCTATTAGTACAAGCCCAATAGTAATCATTTTTCCACCAGTCTTTTTTTGCACAATAACTTGAATAACTATGAAAAAAATTTCTAAAAAGTGTATACATTCATTTTTATATTTGAAATTTTTTTACCCTGCAACACCTAGTGGCAAGGTATTACATGATACCCTCAGCAATGTGTCTGTCCATACATCCATCTGTCCCCGAAGATTTCTGACTGATAACTTGCTAAAAGAATAACATACAGTCTTCAAACTTGGTATGCAAAACTCAGGCCAAGTTTGATTTTCTGTTCGAAGGTACAAGGGGTTCTGGAGTCATGCCCCTAAGGCCATGTAAAAATAATCATTAGATTCTCAGGCACTTTTTTTCAAAAAGGAACGTGGCAGGGCGGAAGCTTTTTATTTTTTTCACATGTTCGGCCTCTTTAAAACATTCTGGGAGCAAGAAATTTTGTAAGAAAATCCTTGTTGTTTTCATTAGTAGCCATTTTTACATTGATCTGTGTCAATAAAAGGCTATTTGAACCATGTTTTTCACCTTCCCGCCAAACGCTCGGGTGATTTTTGTAACTGTAAACCGATGCTGGATGGACATGAAGAAATTCCAGATTTTCGGGAGGTAAAAAAGCAGAATTTCAGGGCCATTTCAGGGAACGTGGTGGGGCCTGAGAAGCTAAACTCTTTTTAGCTCACCTGGCCTTAAAGGCCAAGTGAGCTTTTGCCATCACTTTGCGTCCGTCGTCCGTCCGTCGTCCATTGTCCGTCCGTCCGTCCGTCAACAATTTCAAAAATCTTCTCTGAAACTGCTGGGCGAATTGTAACCAAACTTGGCCTGAATCATCACCAGGATATGCAGTTTCAAAATTGTGTTCAATTAATCCAAGGGTCAAACAACATGGCTGCTGTTACTAAAAATAGAACATAGGGGTAAATTGCTGTATTTTGCAAATAACTCGAAAACCGTTACAGATATAAAAAATCTGACATGGGGTAAAAATGATCAACATGGCAAGATCTACCTGCCCTGCAGTTTTGAAGAAAATCTGAAAACCCGTCTTGGAGTTATTGCCCTTTTTCCGTAAAATTTTCTAAATTTTAATAGTTTTTATTTGAAAAACTATAACAGATAGAGGTCAACTTTAAATAGCAAAAATGTTCAGCATATCAAAATCTACCCACCCTGAAATTTTGATGAAAATCCAAACCCCTTGTAGGAGATATTGCCCTTTTTTCACCGAATTTTTAGATTTTTTTGTATTTTTCGTCTTTTATTTCCAAAACTATAGAAGATGAAGGTAAAGTGTAAAATGATGAAATGTTTGCCATGCTGTGGTGAATTCAAAACTGTCATTGAAAATAGTTTGTTATACCTTTTAAAATTTTCCTTATATAAATGCATTGGGAAAAAAAAACGACAATTTGTCTGTTTTATTTCTCATACCAAAAAAACGATCTGCTGACCAGTCAATAGTTTTCAGTCTGTTGACCGACACCGATCTGTTGACCACATGCCTTATTTTGATTGGTTCAAAAATATCACGCCCATATCACATGATCTCCTGACGTCTGCATAACCGAATTGGCGACGTGAATTCTATTCAGATGAAATGGGACGTATTCATTGAACATGAAAAGGTATAACAAAACAGTTATAGACTGGGTCCTCAAACAACAGCTGTTTTGTTTGACCCTCTGACTAAACTGTTGCACTCAGCCTTCGGCTTCGTGCAACAGTTCAGTCCTCGGGTCAAACAAAACAGCTGTTGTTTTCAGACCCAGTCAATAACTGTATATTGTTGACCTCCATTTTTAAAATGGCCGCCAAAAAAGGCAGGAAAATTCAACATTGTCCGATTTCAATGAAATTTGGTTTCAAAATAGGTCTTGATGTGGCAATTTCAAAACTGATATTAAAAATTGTTCGTTGACTGCCATTTTGAAAATGGCTGACAAAAAAGGCGGGAAAATTTAACATTGTCCGATTTCAATGAAATTTGGTTTCCAAATAGATATTGATGTTGCGTCTTCAAAACCAGTGTTGGAAAGTGTTCATTGACCGCCATTTTCAAAATGGCCACCAAACAAAGTCGGGAAAATTCAACATTGTGTCATTTCAATGAAATTTGGTTTCCAAATAGGTATCGACTTCAAAACTGGTGTCAAAATGTGGTCCTTAGCAAGAATGTTATTTGTCAAAAAAGCCCAACAAAGACATAGTAAAACATTATCAGACTTTAAATACAGTTCAAAATATTGGTTGTGTTTGAGCTTCCAAAGTTGAAGAGACTGAAGTTCAACTGTGTAACTTACAATGTTAGCTTGATTGTGGCAAATGAAAACCAGGTGAGCGATACAGGCTCCTGGGAGCCTCTGGTTTTATTTAGCCTAAACTTTGAAAATTTTTGAATTTCAGGGTTTCCTACTGATAATTTGTGAAGAAGTAAAATACTGTCTTCAAACTTGGTATGTAAGTTGTTAACAGCAAAACTAAGGTCAAGTTTGACTTTTGGCTCAGAGGTCTAAGGGATTCAGGAGTTATGTCCTTGAAACCTTTGAATTGGGTATCATGTAATGCACCATCACTATTTTTCATCAATGTTATGTTTCAGATTCAGTTTTATTAGCTCACCTGGCCTAAAAGGCTATGTGAGCTTTTGCCATCACTTGGCGGCTGTCTTCCGTCAACAATTTCAAAAATCTTTTCCTCTGAAACTGCTGAGCCAGTTGTAACCAAACTTGGCCTGAAGCATCACCAGGGTATGCAGTTTAAAAATTATGTTTGATTAGTATGAAGACCAAACAACATGGCTTCTGTTACTAAAAATAGAACATAGGGGTAAATTGCTGTTTTTTGCAAATAACTCAAAAACCGTTACAGATATCAAAAATCTGAAGGAGTAAAAGTGATCAGCATCAAGATCAACCTGCCCTGCAATTTCGTAGAAAATCTGAAAACCTGTCTTGGAGTTATTGCCCTTTTTCTGTAAAATTTGCAGAATTTTAACTTTATTAATTTTTTATCAGAAAAACTATATGAGATAGAAGTCAACTTTAAATTGCAAAAATGTTCAGCATGTCAAGATCTACCCATCCTGAAATTTTGAAGATAATCAAAAACCCTTGTAGGAGTTATTGCCCTTTTTTCACTGAATATTCAAAATTTTCATATTTTTCATCTTTTATTTCCAAAACTATAGAAGATGAAGGTTAAGTGTAAATTGATAAAATGTTTGCAATGCTGTGGCGACTTCAAAACTGATGTTGAAAATTATTGGTTGACAGCCATTTTCAAAATGGCCGGCAAAAAAGGCGGGAAAATTCAACATTTTCCGATTTCAATGAAATTTGGTTTCCAAATAGATATTGATGTTACGACTTCTAAATCAGTGTTGAAAATTGTTCATTGACCACCATTTTCAAAATGGCGAACAAAAGGCGGGTAAATTCAACATTGTCCGATTTCAATGAAATTTGGTTTCCAAAAAGCTATTGAAGTAGCAACTTCAAAACTGATGTTAAAAATTGTTCGTTGACCGCCATTTTCAAAATGGCTGCCAAAAAAGGCGGGAAAATTCAACATTGTCTGATTTCAATGAAATCTGGTTTCCAAGTGGATATTGATGTCGCTATTGCAAAACTGGTGTTGAAAATTGTTTGTTGACTGCAATTTTCATAATTGCCGCCAGAAAGGCGGGAAAATTCAACATTGTCCGATTTCAATGTAATTTGATTTCCAAGTGGATATTGATGTCGCTACTGCAAAACCTGTGTTGAAAAATGTTCATTGACTGCCATTGTTAAAATGGCCACCAAAAAAGGCAGGAAAATTCAACATTGTCCGATTTCAATGAAATTTGGTTTCCCAATAGGTATTGATGTCGCAACTTCAAAACTGATGTTTAAAATTGTTCGTTGACCATCATTTTCAAAATGGCTGCTAAAAAAGGCGGGAAAATTCAACATTGTCCTATTTCAATGAAATTTGGTTTCCAAATAGATATTGATGTTATGACTTTAAAACTGATGTTGAAAATTGTCTGTTCACCGCAAATGACAAAATGACGTCTCAACTTCAAAACTGGTGTTGAAAGTGGTCCTTAGCAAGAACCTTTTTTGACAAAAAAAGCCCAACAAAGAAATATAGTAAAACCTGGTCAGTCTTTAAATACAGTTCAAGATATTGTTGGTGTTCGAGCTACGAAAGTTTGAGAGTCTGAGGATCAACTGTATAACTTACAATGTTACCTTGAATGTGGCAACTGAAAGCCATGTGAGCGATACAGGCTCCTGGGAGCCTCTGGTTTATAAATAAGGCTGTATTTTCAAGTTTTGCACAAAATATAAAAAAATGCTTTCAGCAGTTCATATGAAACTAGTATTGAGATGAGCTTCTATAAAAATTGGGAAAATTAACTATTTAATATTTCATATTAATGGAAAAAGGGAGAAGTTTTCCAATTTCTGCACAGTAGGTAAAAAAACTTGGAAGATATTTATATCAAATGAAGGTGAAATATTTATATCAAATGAAGGTGAATTCCCTTTTGATTTTTGAAAGTATTGGTAAATCTGCTGATACTTGATAAAAAGATTTAAACTTAGCTCACATTAACTAATATAAGCTCTTAAAAATGTAAAAAATCTTATTGTTGTAATAAATATACAATGGAACTTCGATGGCTCGAACACCTAGGTGACTGATCAAAAGGGTGTTCGAGATATTGAGGTCAAACTATGTTTAAACTTTGGGACCAGAAAAAGGGTTCGAGACATCCATGGTGTTTGAGCTATTGCAGTTTGAGCCATCAAAATTCAACTGTGTAGGGATAGAGATATTAATTTTTTTTTTCAGAAAAAGGAAACAACAGATTTTTTTTTTTGAAGATAACCATTTTAAAATGCTTTGTGAAAAAAAGAAAAATATTGTCTTTAGCTTTGAAATATTTTGGAAGTTATGTCTATGAATTAAAATATTTGAATTCTAAGACATCACTTCCAAAATATTTCATCCCTCTGTCCATCTGTCACTCTCTTTGAGACACAGTTATAAGCTACATATGTGCAATAAGCTTTTGGATTTTTTTATATTGATCTTTTTTCAAACAAGATGCCTAAAAAATGTTGATTTTAACAAAGGCCCCAAGATTTTGATTTTGATACATGTGGGATGCCATAAAATGTTATTATCCCTGCACTTTCACTTTTCAAGTGGCTGCTGTTGTTGGCCTTGTTCATCTTTCCGTCTGTCACACTTTTTTGAGACAAGAAGTCCGACTTTTTGTGATTTAGTAATTTTGTTGCAGAATTGTTGTATATAGTCTGTAGATGGGCAATTAGTTTTTCAGAATTCATGTTCCAGTTCCAACTGTGGTAAATTTCCTGAAAATTTTAAAATTTAAAGTTTGGTAGATTTGCTGAGAATCTCAGAGACCACTTATATTTTTGGAATTCTTCCTAACAACAAAATATCTTTGAATTCCATTCTGTAAAAGAAGTAACTATTGATAATTTGATTTAAAAAATGTTCAGAAAAATTATGCCCAGGGTCTTTTACAACTGTATTCTGTTTCAAACAATGATGTGAAGGGATCACTATTGTTTACGACAGACATTACATTAGCTATAAGAATGTGAGACACTTCCTAATTTTGCCAATCACAAAGAACTTCACAGAATCAAAAACTGCAAGTATCATGTTTGTGGTAATATTTCAGATGATAAGCCATACTGGTTTGACATTCCAAAAGAGTTTGAAACAGTTACAAGTCTGGCTGGTACTGCCTTGAAGTCTATACTCCATCACAAAGACAAATGGCATATGGAGGAGTTGACAGAAGATGATGAAATTTTAACCTTCACTAAAGGAAAAATATCAACAGTATGCTACTTTTGTATTCACTAATTTTTTTGAACCGTCTGATGAATAGCAACTATATATAAGTGTTAATTCATTCCTAGTGTATATCTTCTAGATTTGGTTGGTCCCTATGGAATGAATTCACTAGTGCACTTTATTTTGTGAAATATAGCTCCCAAGGTATTTTGGTTATGGATTATATACCTTGGGGTTGTTATGTATTCTAAAAAGACTGTTTGTGGCAGAATATATATACAGTAGACTCCGCCCAATCGGATACAAGAATTGTCAGAAAAAAATATTCTATTTGCCGGAGTATTCGATTGTCCGGTAAACCCATTTTCGGCAATGGGGAATCATTCTGTTGGCAAGAAGAGGTTGAAATGTTGAAGGGCTTGTCACCATGTAGAAACTTTGTATCCTAGAACCTCATTTTTAGACATTTTGTAGTTAAAATCTTTTGTTTTCGTTGTAGAATCATTGTAAATTTGACAGATTACGTCACCATCGTAATCGGGTCAAACTGTGTATTGCCAGCTGACTGTTGGAAATTAAACAATGTATTCAAAAATAAATAAAACTGTTAATGTATCTGAATAAACTTATTTTCCTCTGTTTTGTGTTTTTTATTTCCTCCCATCAGTGTGTAATCATCCCTTTATTGGATCGTAGTTACTATCTTCATCATGTGCTAAAAATAACTTAGGGTAAAGCCAGTTTGTAAACAAAATGGCGGCTGATAGGTCAGCGATCGATCTTTGTAGAATCTTCCTGATTACACAATTTGGAGACTTTTTATAGGAATACACCATGATCTATGGAGCTAGGACTGACTTCTTGTAATAAATTATGTCTAATAACTGCCGTGCATTGTCTCACAGGAACTTCAAACAAATATGCAAATTATGCAAATGACTTCTCCTCGACATTTATCTCCCTTGCTCTGTTTTACACGAGAAATACACAAAACCATTGACAAATCAAATGATTTTCGTCCAAAAAAATTAATTAAATACAAAAGCAATAGAAAGGAATTCAAATCATATTTTATTCTTTTAATAAATACATTTTGTTATTGATTTTCGTTGTACAGACATACAACAATATTCAAATTACCTCTGACTTCACGATCTCGCTGCCTAGACAGAAATACACAAAACCAAACAAAATTCTCACTATTAAAACTTATGAATACACAAAAACAAAAGAACTGAACACTATTTATGTTTTGTTTTTATTAAATAGGTAATATTTATTGATTTCCTGGCAGATTTATGGCTTCGTCAACTGTTGACACTTCCGCACGAATGTTTACCTGTAGTTACCTGTAATTAGAATATTCGATTTCAATGACTCTGATCAGCACAAGCCGCATATTTTTTATTCAAATAGGCGATATATTCTCTTATCCGATATCCAATTAGGCGGAGAAATTAACACTATAACTATGGGAAATGGTTTGGTGTTTTGAAATTATATTCGATTTGCCGATATATTCCTTTATCCGATATTCGATTTCATGGAGTCTACTGTACTTCCGTAAATGGCTGCTTTCCATGTAAGACAGCCCATAGAAGACAAGGTTGCGTGAAGCTGTCTTACACTGGTTAACGTCGAATCCAACATCAACGTCACAATTGTTACCATAAAAAACTCCCTGAATGATTTGACGTCATAGAAGAAAACTCCACAATGAATGTTCAGTTTTGTTTTCCTTTGGTTAGATTAAGTTTTATTTTATGGAAGAAATAGCTTCTTATATTCGACCAAAATAAAAGATCGGGATATCTTTCACTTGTGTGAGAAATTTTCCGTCTTTTACCCTCATTTCACTCGAGAAAAGACGAAATTTCTCACACTCGTGGAAGATATCCCTTATCTTTAATATTGAAGGTCTCATATAAGAAACTATTAGACTGTTATGTATATAGTGTTCTGTCTTTTGGTACCCAAGATCTGGTATCCATAAGGTATGAGAACACAGATTATGAAATTGATTATAAAATTAATGTTTTTTGTACATAACATGTAAAAATCCTACCATTTCATTGAATAATCTGAAGTAACTGTATTTGAAATTATTTGTTTACTTTGACAACATTATACTATACTTGATTATGGGACTATACTTCATGTGACTTCCAGTTAACTATACTTTTGTCTCTTTCCAGTTTGTTTGTTTTTCTTTTGTGTACTTTCTGTAATGAATTATAGACGTCTTCCTTGCGGGCTGTTTTCTTGTAATGTTGTCCGTTATGTATGGGTTCCACCTTTGACGGCTTGTGCACTATATATGTCTATATGCACCAGACAACACTAGGAAAATGGTTTATTCAGAAGTCCATAAAAGATTAGCACATATTCTTTTGTTTCAGAGTGAATTAAGAAAAGAGATATCAAACAACATTACAATCCTTGTCAATGATGTTTTGGAACCATTTAAACCTTTGATGAATTTTATGGAGCCATTCATGAAAATTTATGATAGCATTTTTGGTGTAATTAAGAGAATCAGAGAAGCTTATGATATACTAAAAGCAGGGTAAGTTTTTAATGGGGCCAGTGTTAGAATTTGTTTAATTGCAATATGTATTTTTAAACAAAATTTAGAGCTCCAGACAATTAAAAAATTTAGAGCGTTATTAAATGCATCATATGATTGAATGAGTTGCTTGTTTGTCAAATTTCATGATTATTTGCTTTTAGTTAGTTTTAGTAGTGATTGGCATTACTACATCATCAATTTAAAATTATGACATACACTAGAATTGTGAGCTCAGCTAATTTCACTTGTGAAGGATCAAGATTTTATCTCTATCTCTAACAGATCAATAATAAACATCTGTATCAGACTTAAAGAAATAAACTCTCTGTTATGTGGAAAACAGAATTCAAATACTTTACTCCATGTACCATATATATCATGTTGAGTATTAACTTAAAACTTCAAAAAGTTGTTATGCCAAAACCCTTGTGGATCTGATTTTATCTTCAAAAGTGTGTTGTGTAATAAATTCAAACTGCAACCCTTAATGATATTTGTTCTGTAAAAAGGCATCTATTATCTGCCCATTTTTACACTAGAAAGGATTAAGAAGTTTTGGGTACGGATAATACATCCCTTTATGACTTGAGGATTTGTTGAAGTTCCCTGCAGATGGATGTTTGTCCCAGTTCAAACCAAACAGACCGTTCTTAATATTGTGGATGTTATTAAATATGTTGTTTTGAATTGAAAAATTCCTTACAAAGAAAAGGGGTCTTTCCTTCAATAAATGCTATTTTCATGTCACGAACGTGAATATTTCATTAGCTGCCATCACTGTCAACAAAGCATGTGTTTGGTAAAGTGTTAACATTGTTGACAATAAGCTATTTATATTATTTTGCCTATGAAAATATTTAACATCCTAAAGATGTAAAATTATATGCTTAAATGGTCTATTATTGTGTTGCCTGCATTAACGCAGTGGCAACATATAGGGATCACTATCTGTCGTATTGCATCGTCATCGACATCACAAAATTTCTGTCACATTTTTAGCTCACCTGGCCTAAAAGGCCATGTGAGCTTTTGCCATCACTATGCGTCCGTCATCCGTCGTCTGTCTGTCCGTCAACAATTTCAAAAATCTTTTCCTCTGAAACCGCTGGGCCAAATGTAACCAAACTTGACTTAAATCATCACCAGGGTATGGCTTCTCAAAATTGTGTTCGATTAGTTGGCTTGTCAAACAACATGGCCGCAATTGCTAAAAATAGAACATAGGGGTAAATTGCAGTTTTTGGCTAATAACTTGAAAACCGTTACAGATATCAAAAATCTGACACGATGTAAAAATGATCAGCATGATGAGATCTACCCTCTGTGAAATTTTGAAGAAAATCTGAAAACCCATCTCGGAGTTATAGCCCTTTTTCCGTTAAATTTTCAAAATTTTTGCGTTTTTTATTTTTTATTTCAAAAAGTGTAACAGATAGAGGTCAAGTGCTAATTGCAAAAATATTCAGCATATCAAGATCTACCCACCTTGAAATTTTGAAGAAAATCCATAAACCCTTGTAGGAGTTATTGCCCTTTTTTCACTGAATTTTTAAAATTTTCATATTTTTCATCTTTTATTTCTAAAACTATAGAAGATGACAGTTAAGTGTACATTGATGAAATATTTGCCATGCTGTGGCAACTTCAAAATTGATGTTGAAAATTGTTCCTTGACCGCCATTTTCAAAATGGGTGCCAAAAAAGGCGGGAAAATTTAACATTGTCCGATTTCAATGAAATTTGGTTTCCAAATAGACATTGATGTTGTGAATTCAAAACTGGTGTTGAAAATTATTCATTGACCACCATTTTCAAATGGCCGCCAGAAAAGGCGGGAAAATTCAGCATTGTCCGATTTCAATGACATTTGGTTTCCAAGTAGGTTTTGATGTCGCAACTTTAAAACTGATGTTAAAAATTGTTCATCGACCGCCATTTTTAAAATGGCCACCAAAAAAGGCGGGAAAATTCCACTATGCCTGATGAAATTTAATTTCCAAATAGATATTGATGTTGCGAATTCAAAACCGATGTTGAAAATTGTTTGTTGACTACCATTTGCAAAATGACGTCTTAACTTCAAAACTGGTGTCAAAAGTGGTCCATAGCAAGAACTTTTTTTGTCAAAAAAGCCAAACAAAGAAATTTAGTAAAACATGATCAGACTTTAAAAACAGTTCAAGATATTGGAGGTGTTCGAGCTACGAAAGTTTTAGAAACTGAAGATCAACTGTATAGCTTTCAATGTTACCTTGATTGTGGCAGCTGAAAGCCAGGTAAGCGATGCAGGCTCCTGGGAGCCTCTGGTTCTCAGGAACTATGTATACGAGCCATCTGTAATTTGGCATGGGTATCAGTATAAGGACCTATACCGTTTAACAGAGTTTGGGATCTCTTGCATGCCCACTTCCTGTTTTACGGAACTTAGAATATTTTTTGTGTCTTGAAAATTTGTTCCCTTTCCCAGGAACCAAGTATCCGAGCCATCTGCACTTTGACATGGAATATCAGTATGGAGACCTTTATTGTGTAGCAGAGTTTGGGAAAATGCAAAATGTTTTTTCCATGGATTTTAAGGCCAAAAAGACACTACTGATTATCTACAAACGCAGATAATACATGGCTTTTTACCAAATTCTTTTTTTTTGCCCAAATCTATAAGTATCTTTTGCTTTCAAACTTACTGTTCTTTGAAGTAATTAAGGCAGGTAACTCATTAATACATTTTGATTTTTCTAGGCCAAAAGATCAAGATGTTGTTGCCCTATAGTTTTCACTTTGTCTCTCTGTCCATCTGTCCGTCCATCCATCTGTCTGTCCGTCTGTCGGTCTGTCCTTCAGGAATTTTTTCTGTCAAAGATTTCTTAGCTTGTATTTGTGGGAATGATTTGAAATTTGGTCTGAAGCTTGAAAATGATAAGTTGTATTGTGTAAGCGATTTTTAAGTTTGTCGGGTGCCCACTTCCTGTTTACGGATACTTTGATTTTTAACACTGAACAAAATTTCCCTTGCGGATTTCTTGGCTGGTATAAGAAGGAATTATTTGAAATTTGGTTTGAAGCTTGGAAATGATGAGTTGCATTGTGTAAGCAATTTTCAAGTTTGTGAGGTGTCCACCTCTTGTTTGTCAGTATTTTGATTTTTTAATTATACTCTATAAGGGAAAATCTTTTAAAACATTTGACTTGTTATCAGAATACATTTTGACTTTAAAGAGGCTTTTTTCCAAATTAAGCATGAAAAGCTAAGGGTGGGCACATGAAGAAGTGTTGGTGGGGTTAGCAGAAACGCAGATAATTTGATGCTCCATGGTAAAGTATGCTATAATTCTTTTCAGATATCAGCTTGCAAGGTCGATCATTGACAGGTTGTTTGGTCCTAAAGCACACAAACTGTTCCCTAGAGAAACCAGATTGAGTGGACATGGATGTAGAGGAGAAGGATTCTATCCATCTAAGATGGATGGTGGATATGGTGTTAATGAGTACTGGTCAAAGGGTGTTGATCTAGAAGTCACTTATAACAAAGAGGTGAAAAAAATAATAAGTCTTCAGTGTATTTACTTTATTTTGTATATTTTGTAGGCTCACTCCTCAGTTTGAAAATAAATAGGAATTCAAATAAATGTAATTTTTTGTGAGAAAATTGAAAATAAGGTTATTTAAGGAAAAAAGTTGATAAAGGTTCATGATCTTGTTTTTGAGATTAAAGTGATTAAAAATTTGGCAGGAAACTGAACTCCTTTTGATTTTTCATTGGTTAAAGATTTCATTGGTTAAAGATGAACAAGTTTTAACCAAGAATGAACAAGACAGAATAAATAGGATTTGATGGAATTTTATCAAAATGCTCATAAGGTGTATAAAATGAAATTATGACAAGTAAATAGGGGAATTATGGGAAAAAATTATAATGTTCTTAAATCGATTAAACCAGAGGAGTCCAAAAATCTGACAGAAAATTACCAAAATGTGAGGAACAAACTTCCTTTAAATACAGGTGTTCCATGTTGATTATAGGCGAGACATATTTTTGCACGTAAATCATTTTAATAGTTTTAGAAAATCTGTAACTTTTGTATCATCAATTGTTGTGACTTTATTAAATTGATGTTATATTGTACTATCAGTAGCATTGAAGTGCATTTTAGGTAGTTTTGTTACATTTTAGTTCTGTGTACCTTAACAACAAGCTCCAAATTTACAAATTTCGCTTTTTAGGGCATCTTTTCTCATAAAAATGTTGCAAAAAGATTAATGAACAATGAATGCAAATACTTTGGTGCTTTCTTTGGTTTAATAATTTAATTGAATTAAAGTGCTTCGTAAGAAAAGGGGTGGTCAAGATGCGCGCGAAGGCATTTTAACTACCCCTTTTCTTACAAAGTACTTTAATTCAATTAATTACTCTGAAACATACTTTAACTAACTTAAAGACCTCGAAAATTAAAAAATACCGCCGAATATGAAAAATACAAGAAAGTATATATATAAAACTTAATGCTGACATCCCGCCATTGAAATAGAATCTTCTACTCATGTTTGTTTAAATCAGTTTATTTAGGCTGTTAATAGATTTATTTTTTATTCTTCATACAAAAAAGTTTTATTATATAAATACTGAATAGATTGAATTTTTAAAATACCTGAGTTATCTATCTGTTGTCACTTTAAATATATTTCCTTACATCTGTCCGTTAATATGCGACGGTAGCCGCGGGGAATTATGAATGTCATCTGATCACCTTGATATTACAGAAAGGTAGCGCAGGTTCGATCCTTGGACCAGAAAATTTTTCCCATATGAAACTTAAACTTCATCTAATATTTAGGTGAAACACAACAGTAGGTCAAAGTTAAGCATACGACAAATGAATGAATATGCATAAAAATTAATGAGGTAAATGATTCGGGGTAAGTAAATAATTTGAGGTAAAATATCAGTTAAAGTGCTTCGAAATTGAGAGAATCAAAGTAAAGACGAAAGAGAGATGGAATAGTCAAGGCATTTACAAGAATTAAAGTGCCTTGAATAACAAAAGAAATGCTCATAACAGGTCTTTAATTCTGTTTGACATTTGTTTCCCTGCAAATACCTTAAGGATGTTCGTTGGTCGTGTTTATGTATTTCTGTCAGACTTCTGCAGTTTTATCCATTTAAAAGCTTAATATTTTTTTGCCTTGTGACCCCCTATTTTTTTCTATAATTTAATTTTCTACAACTTTTAGAGCATTCTGACAAAACTGGATTCAGTTGGTGTTATTCACATTCATTATTATACCCCCGCTCCAAAGGAGGGGGGTATACTGTTTTACCTTTGTCCGTCCGTCATTCCGTCCGTCTGTCAGTCCGTCACACATATTTTTGTCACATTTTTATACCTCGCCCCATGTAGTGGCGTGGTATTATGTGATACCCTCAGTCGTGTGTCCGTCCGTCCGTCTGTCTGTCTGTCCGTCCGTCCGTCCCCCAAAGGTTTCCGACTGATAACTTTTGAACGGAATAACATACAGTCTTCAAACTTGTTATATAGCTTGTTCACCACAAAACTCAGGTGGAGTATGAATATTGGTTCAGAGGTCCAAGGGGTTCTGGAGTTATGCCCCTTTATACTTCGAAATTTTGTGAAATGTGGCGGGGTATCATGTAATCCACCATTACTATTTTTCTCAGTTACCACACATGACAGCCACTTGATATTTTGTATGATGCTTCAGTATGGGGTCCTATACTGCGCCTTCCCTTTTTCGGCCATATCGGATCACCACTTCCTGTTTACCGACTTTGTGCCTTTTTTACTTTCATTTTCTTGTGACTTTTCGTCGCATTTTTCTCAGCAACTACACATGACAGCCACTTGATATTTGGTATGGTGCTTCAGTATGTGGTCCTATACTGCGCCTCCCCTTTTTTGGCCATATAGGATCACCACTTCCTGTTTACCGACTTTGTGATTTTTTCACTTCATTTTCAAAATTGTGACTTTTTATACGACCGCAAAAAAATTTGAGGTCGTATTATGGTATGGCGCTGTCGTCTTTGTTGTCGTCGTCGTCGTCGTCTGGCGTCATCGTCGTCCGGCGTCGTCGTTGGCGTTGTTGTCTGTAGACACTTTTGTTTTTGGTCAATAACTTAAGTCCAAGTTGATCAATCCTTATGAAATTTTAACACAATGTTCCTTCGCACAAAAGGAAGGTGTAGGTGGGTTTTGGACATTGTGGCCCCTCCCGTTTTAAAAAGGGGGGCCAAAAAGGGCAAAATTGGGTGTTTTCACATATATGGCTGTAGAATTTTTATTATTAATCAGATTTTGATGGGGTTACTGAGGAAATTTCCAATCAGTAGTATGCCAACGGATTTCATGTAGCATGTACCGTTCATGAGATACATGGGGCCCAAAAGGGGCAATTCTCAAAAATTATATTTTTTTTATTTCTAGTCCGATTTTGATGCAGTTTTTTTTAATTGATTCCTTATGAAAAATTAATAAGCACTTGTCTATTAGATTTTTGATAAATTGTTTCCTTTTGGAGAAATAAGGGCTAAACAGGGTCCAAACTGCAAATATGCAGGTACAGTAGTCCCCATCTTGAGAGACCACCCTATTTGCAACATAAAATTGGCCTTACAAAAGGGGTGGTCTCTCAAAAGGAATAGGTCCCAAAATCTAAATGGCTGAAAATAAGTATTTTGTATAACAAATTTGCTATTCTATTTCACTTATTTCACTGTATTTAAGAAGGCATTCAGAATGTGTCCTTATTTGTTACATTCACATTTGACACATTATATTTTATATAAATGTATATCTAACAAAGATTTAAAATACATGCCATTAACCAGAAACCTATTAAAATACTAAGAACGACCTGCACATGTATGTGTCTTAAGTTTAATTCTCTACAGCCTGCCTTTATCAAATAATTAAGTGAGAGTTAATTAGTTCTCCCTTAGAAACAGAATTTCTAATAATTACAGATAATTACATATCAAATCATTATCTTTCTCCTTGATATACATGTAGAGCTTGTCACCTACTAATTAAGTCAATTTAATTGATGGTTTAATTATTCCAAAATGGCATTCAATTGATTTTCATCAGTGTTTACAAAACAAACATGGTCTTTATAGAGGGGTAATATGTATATTTTTGACAGAGAAAGGGTGGCCTTTGGTTGGGTTTTAGGGATGGTCTTCCAAAAGGGGTCAATTTGTTCACAAAAGAGTTAATGCAAAAGAAATGTGGTCTCTAGAAAGGGGTGGTCTCTCAAATGAGTGGTCTTTCAAGAGGGGGACTACTGTAATCTAAATTTTTAATTTTTCATCGGATTTTTTTCTTTAGATTTCTCTTGTTGTCAGCTTTCTGTAGTATACCAACAGATTTGGGGCATCTCTTACCGTTTCTGAACTATTAGGGGTCAAAGGGGTTGAATTTGAAATTTTTGAAAATATATAAAATTGTTATTTTTATTCAGATTTCAAAGACATTTTTCTTTTCATCCATCTTGATGTAAGCTGTCAGAAGTATGTAAACAGATTTAGCGTAGCTCTTACAATTTCCAAGCTTCTAGTGATAGAAAGAGCTAATTTTAATGTTCCCTAGTTTGAGTTCAGCTAATTAATGTGTCAAGCTCCTTATTGTGTCCATCAAGTTACTGTGTCAAGCTTTTAACCGTGTCCACTTTCACTTTTAAATTACACTTGTTTAAATTTGTTTTGTCGACATGCTGTGGTGGTATCATGCTGCGCTCGGCGTAGCCCTTTATTTGTCACATTTTTCTCAGCAACTTCACATGACATGACTTGATATTTGGTATGGTGCTTCAGTTTGGGTTCCTATACTGCGCATTTCCTTTTCGGCCATATCGAATCACCACTTCCGAGTGTTTACCAACTTAGTGCCTTTTTATGCCCCGCCACGAAAGTGGAAGGGGCATATAGATTTACCCTTCTCCGTACGTCCGTACGTCCCGCTTTCAATTTTCGCATTTAGGTCCGTAGTTTAGTAACCTGAAATGATATCTTTATGATATTGAATCATAACATTCACCTCTATGAGTACTACCCAATGCACCAATAATTATGTGTCCATGACCTACATTTCATGGTTGAGTGACCTTGGTTAAATTTTGCGTTTAGGTCCATTTCTCATCAACTGTACATGATACCATTACTAAATTGCATCATAAGATTCACCTCAATGAGTATTACCCAAAGCAATAACAATAAGTTGTCCGTGACCTATATTTCACACTTGAGTGACTTTGGTTAAATTTTGCGTTTAGGTCCATTTCTCATCAACTATACATGATACCATTATGATATTGCATCATAGCATTCACCTTAATGATTACTACCCAAAACACTAATAATTGGGTGTCCATGGCCTACATTTCACACTTGAGCGACTTTGGTTTAATTTTGCTTTAAGTCCATTTCTCATCAACTATACATGATACCATTATGATATTGTATCATAACATTCACCTTAATGAGTACTACAATAAGCACTAACAATTGGGTGTCCATGACCTTTATTTCACACTTGAGCGACTTTGGTTAAATTTTGCGTTTAGGTTCATTTCTCATCAACTATACATGATACCATAATGATGTTGCATTCTAATATTCATCTTAGTGAGTACTACTCAAAGTACTAACAATTAGGTGTCCATGACCTACATTTCACACTTGAGTGACTTTGGTTAAATTTTGCATTTAGGTACATTTCTCAACAACTATACCAAGTTAACTTTATAATATTGCCTCATAATATTCACCTTTATGAAAACTACCCAAAGCACCAACAATAAAGTGTTCATGACATACATTACATGGTTGAGTGACTTTGGTTAAATTTTGCGTTTAGGTCCATTTCTCAACAACTATGCATGATATCTATTTGATATTTCTTCATAGCATTCACCTGTATGAGTACTACCCAAAGCATCAACAATTATATGTCCATGACCTACATTTCATGGTTGAGTGACTTTGGTTAAATTTTGCTTTTAGATCCATTTTTCATTAACTATACTTGATATCTTTATGATATGGAATTATGATATTCATCTTAATGAGTACTACATAAAGCATCAACAATTAGCTTCACACTTGAGTGACTTCATTTCAGTTTTGTGTTTAGGTCCATTGCTCAGCAATTTTACATGATATCTTCATAATATTGCCTCATAACATTCACACTCACCCTTATGAGTATTCCCCTAAACCCCAACAATTAGGTGTCCTTGTACATTTCATCTTATCACCTACATTGCATGCATCAGTGACCTATCATTTATCCTGTTTTACAAACTATGCATAATATCCTTATAATGTTTCATTATTATAATCCCCTTTATAAGCACTTCACAGTCCCCTATTTATAAGGTTCCATGAGGGACTTGGGTTAAATTTGTCTAAAGTTCATTTATCTACTAATAATGCCTATTGCGGGGCATCCGTGTCTTATAGACACATTCTCTAGTTTACTTTTCATTTTCAAAATTGTACTTTTTCGTCGCATTTTTCTCTGCACCTGCATATCACAGCCACTTGATATTTGGTATGGCACTTTAGCATGAGGTCCTATAATATGTCTCCCCTTTTCAGCCATATTGGATTACCACTTCCTGTTTGCCGACTTGGTGTGTTTTTTACTTTTCATTTTTGAATTTGGATTTTTTTGTCACACTTTTCTCAACAACTGCGCATGACAGCCACTTCATATTTGGTATGGTGCTTCAGTATGAGATCTTATACCACTTCTCCCCTTTTCAGCCATATTAAATCATAACGTCCTATTTACCAAGTTTGTGCGTTTTTCCTTTTCATTTCCCAAATTGGACTTTTTTGTCACCCTTTTTATACGACCGCAAAAATTTAGCGGTCGTATTATGGTATGGTGCAGTCCTTGGCGTCGGCATCTGCATCCGCGTCTGTGGCCAGCATATCTTTGTTTCTAGTGGATAGATCATCTTCAAATTTAAGTATGTGGTTTCTTGGCATAAGGGCAATCCCGAGTTACAATTTCGAGTTTGTGGCCCCACCTGTTTCAGGAAAAGAGGCCAAAAAGGGGTAAAATTGGGTATTTTTGTGTCTGTAGACAGCATAACATTGGTTGCAGTGAACAGATCATTTTCAATTTTAGTATGATGTTTCTTGGCACATGTTTTGGCCCAGGCTATAGTTTTATGTTCCAGGTCCCACCTGTTTTAGAAAAAGGGGCCAAAAGGGGTTAAATTGGTATTTTTCACATATTTGACTGTAGAATCTTTTTATTTATCGGATTTTGATGGGGTTTCTTTCAGTAAACTCCTTAGAAAATTTCAAATCTGGAGTATGGCAACGAATTTTGTGTGGCATGTACCGTTCACAAGATAAATGGGGCCTAACTGGGCGAATTTCAAAAATTTCATTTTTTAAATTTTTAGTCCGATTTTGATGCAATTTATTCCAGAGGATTCCTTTTGAAAAATTATCATAGCATTCTACTATTAGATTTTTGGTAACTTGTTTTCTTACCCAGCTATGAGGGGCCGAAGGGGGCCAAAATCGTAAATTTACAGATAACCTAAAATTTTATTTTTCATCCGATTTCGATGGGATTTTTTTCTTTGGATTCCTCTTGATGCCAAATGGATTTCACATGGCATGTACTGTTCAAGAGATAAATGGGGACCAAAAGGGGTGAATTTCAAAAATTTCATTTTTTTATTTTTAGTCTGATTTTGATGCAATTTTTTCCAGAGGATTCCTTATAAAAAATTATCATAGCATTCTACTATTAGATTTTTGGTAACTTGTTTCCTTACCCAGCTATGAGGGGCCGAAGGGGGCCAAAATTGTAAATTTACATATAACCTAAAATTTTTATTTTCCATCGGATTTCGATGGGATTTTGTCTTTGGATTCCTCTTGATGTAAGCTTTCAGTATTATGCCAACAGATTTGGCGTAGCTCTTACCGTTTTCGAGCTATTAGGGTTCAAAGGGGCCACAACTGCAAATTTCCAGATTGCCTGAAATTTTTTTTTCATCGGATTTCGATGGGATTTTTCTCTTTCGATTCCTCTTGTTACAAGCTTTCAATAGTGTGTCAAAGGATTTGGCATAGCTCTTACCGTTTCTGTGTTAAAAGGGTTCACAGGAGCCAAAACTGTAAATTTGCAGATTACCTAAAATTTATATTTTTCATCGCATTTCGATGGGATTTTTTTCTTTGGATTCCTCTTGATATAAGCTTTCAGCAATATGTCAATGGATTTGGTGTAGCTGTCACTATTTCCTAGCTATGAGTGGTCTAAGGGGCCAAAATTGCATTTTAGCCGAGTTGCAACGAAGTTGAACTCGGCTATTGGTATGGTGTTGCGGGCTTGTGCATGTTTGCGTGCCTGC
>MJUU01063959.1:165725-187241 GCA_002080025.1 Modiolus philippinarum
TATTGGTATGGTGTTGCGGGCTTGTGCATGTTTGCGTGCCTGCGGGCGGGCGGGTGGGTATCAAACATTGGTTTCCGGATGATAACTCAAAAGTTTACATCCAATTGAAATGAAACTTGGATATATTGTTGGGTACCAGGAGTGGAGGAACCCTATTTATTTTGGAGAAAGTAGGTCAAAGGTCAAGGTCACAATGACCGAAAATAGACTGAAAATTTGAGAAAAATTTGGTTTCCGGATGATAACTCAAAAAGTTTACATCCAATTGAAATGAAACTTTGATATGTTATTGGGTACTAGGAGGGGAGGAACCCTATTGATTTTGGAGAAAATAGGTCAAAGGTCAAGGTCACACTGACCGAAAATAGACTGAAAATTTCAGAAAAAATTGGTTTCCGGATGATAACTCAAAACGTTTACATCCTATTGAAATGAAACTTAGATATATTGTTGGGTACCAGCAGGGGAGGAACCCTATTGATTTTGGAGGAAGTAGGTCAGAGGTCAAGGACACAGTGACCAAAAATAGACTGAAAATTTGAGAAAAATTTGGTTTCCGGATAACTCAAAAAGTTTGCATTCTATTGAAATGAAACTTGGATATATTGTTGGGTACTAGGAAGGGAGGAACCCTATTGATTTTGAAGGAAGTATGTCAAAGGTCAAGGTCACAGTGACCAAAAATAGACTAAAAATTTCAGGAAAATTTGGTTTCCGGATGACAACTCAAAAAGTTTACCTCTAATTGAAAAGAAACTTGGATATGTTTTTTATACCAGGTAGGGAGGAATCCTAATGATTTTGGAGAAAGTAGGTCAAAGGTCAAGGTCACAGTTACCAAAAATAGACTGAAAATTTCAAAGAATTTGGTTTCTGGATGATAACACAAAATGTCTACATCCAGTTGAAATCATACTTGGATAAGTTGTTGGATACCAGGAGGGGAGGAACCCTATTGATTTTTGAGGAAGTAGGTCAAAGGTCAAGGTCATTGAGGGTCACAGTGACTGAAAACAGATTTATATATTGAAAACTAGAAAATAGACCTTCTTGAATTCTTAGAATTTTGATATTACATGTAGGTAGGTAAGAAAAGAAATAGACAATTTTAGAAATATTCGGGTCTTCACATTAACTTGGTCACATAATATTTGAAGTTGCAACTCGGGTTGTGCACCCTGGTACCATTTAGATTTTTTTCAAAATAATATGCAATTTTATTTTTGATCAGATTTTGATGTGATTTTTTTCTTTGGATTCCTCTTGATATAAGCTTTCAGCAGTATGTCAATGGATTGGGCGTATCTCTTACCGTTTCCGAGCTATAAAGGGTCAAAGAGGAATCATAAGGAGACATAAGGGCTAATTTTTATTTTCCCTAGTTTGTGTCCAGTTAATTACTGGGTCAATCTCCTTATTGCGGCCATCTAATTATTGTGTCAAGCTCTTTCCTATGTCCATACTCACTTTAAATCACACTTTCAAATTTCAGTGGACGACATGCTGCGGTCGTATCATGCTGCGCTTGGCATAGCCCTTTATTTTCTCTGCAACTGTGTAAATGCTTGTAATGTGTCCACACTTGTATTGTGTCCACGCACACTTAATTTTGCACTTGACATATTGATTCAGGGTTCAATGAGCGGGGATATAACTGGCTGCCATTCGGAGACAGCTCTTTTTGGATAAACATTCATCACGTTAACCCTATGAAAAATGCAGAGGAGTTCAGTTTCCTGCCATTTTTTCAAACACTTGTATCTCAATAACTACATCGGTAACCTATCAATTTTTTTGGCTTAAATTACTTCTTTTACAATTTTCTAACAAAAAATGACATTTAATCAGAATCCTTGTTTTTTTTAAAATTGACCAGCGAACATCCTTAAGAAATTTTTGGATTAGTGTCTATCCAAAGGATAGAATTCTATCCTATGTTACCACCCAGGTGACCAACCTCACGCAATCAAACATTAATGATCATACCCATGCTAAAAGAATCCTTTTCAGGAAACCTCGTACCATACCTGCCAACTTTCACAATTTTGGCGTGATCTACACGATTTTAACCTTCTGTCACGATGTCACGATCGTGAAACAAAAATTTGGCATAAAACACAATTTTGGAGATATTCACACGAAAAAATGTTTGTTTACACGATTTTGACCGTTGGAAGGGAGATAATCCAAATTCTCGAAAGGGAGTTAACAAGATTCTCGATATTAGCCAATCAGAATCGGTTTTACATCGATCACGCCATATTCGCGTGGAAAAACAGCTGATTGGAGCCGGAATGTAAACAATCGTAAATATGATGAGTTTGGTTGAGTTTTTGTTGATTTTAAGGCTTCGGCGATGTAAATAAAGTTATGTAAATGGATGGACCACCGTCAATCATAGTGAACAATTCTTGAGTTATGAATCAAGGTGCACAATCCCTGATACAACGAGCTGCAAGCACAACACTTGACAGTTGCGTGGATGGCTATGCGAGTGACTATGTCGTTGCAAGTTCCCCATTCTGCAGAGTTTGCATAGTTAACTAAGTAGCCTTAACGACATTAACAAACATATTGGTACTGTAATGCACGAAAGGTCACATAAAAATCCTAGAACACCACACTTTTGACGGGATCAGAAAAGGCAAAAAACTAAAAATATGTAATGCTTGCTTTATTAATAAAAGGAGAAATGCAGTAAATGTACATCAGGCAAATAATAAAGGAGAGAGAGAATGGTTTCATTAACAAGCTTACAATCTTTAATATTCCTGAAAACAGTAAACTGTAAATTCAAATAACAGCAACATAATGATTAACAGCAAGCACTGCTTTTTGTTTCCCTTTAACAGTTAAAACTAAGTAAAATTTAACAGAACATAAAACACCAAAGGCCCAAAAATATTTAAAAACCATCAGAAATGCCCAAAACACAATAAAATAGGAATGTCTTGCCTCCCTCAATAAAAAGTAAAGTCTTCTATAACACCTAGATGTTTGTATTTGATAAAAAAGAGCATCAAGTATAAGAAAAAAAAAACTTCGCGCAAAACGCCGAGAAATCTCACACGACTGAAAAGGAAGGTGCGCATAAAAACCCCCATGGAGATTTTCAAAAGTTGGCAGGTATGTCGTACACATCTTTCTGATCTCATAAAAAACTCTGACACTCAATAGTCTATTTTCATTGAACATTAATTTGATTGCCCGAACTTTTCAACACTTAAATGGTGCCCGAATTCGTTAAGTAATCACCGAATGAATTTCCCATTCATAAAATTTTGTGTGTAGATGTATGAATATGGAAGACCGATGCCTTTATTTATATTTGTATGAATGGCGTAAACGTACTTCCCTGAACCGTCAATGAAACGATGTTGCTGTTTTGAAATAAATCATAAAAGAACAACGCATTGGAAATAAAAAATCAAATTCATTAGCCGTCTAGAACAACGGTCCATTATTTACAATCTACGGAAGATGTAATGTTTGTTTACATTTCTAGTTATCAATGAATGGAAAAGTACGGCTGTTCCAAGTTGGCTGTTCCATTATACTTGTTGCGATTGTCATTTAGTGTCTTCTCCGAGGTCCGCCATCGGTATACATGTAATGGCCGACTCGAAACAAAATACTGAAGAAGTCATACATTTGTAAATACAAAGTATTACCTGGAAACAGTTGTCAAGGTGCATATTCCGAAACAGACGATATTTTGCAACGATCGGGGTTGGAATTGACTAAATTCGAAATAGGATCAGGCAGGGGTGTTGATTGCTGTTCGTCCAACAATGTTCAGTTCGGGGTGTTGCGTGTTAATGGCCATTGAACAGAGTATGGTCAAACAAAACTTGAGATAATGTCATTTGAGTATTTACAATGCATAACAGTCATTTTTCAATTGCATGAGAATTTATATCATAGCGTGAATTGAGATGCATTGTTGCACAAAGTACTTGGCACAGATCATCGTTTTCATGTCTTCGTGTGTTTCTTGGACGAATTATTATCCCCATAAAGAGCAGGGTATTGCTGCTCATGTCTTGTCAGCTTTTGCGTCTTGTCAGCATTCACAAACCTTTCATTCAGGTCTCTTCTTTAGAATTAAATTTCAAACTGTACTTGATCAAGATGGTGCTGTCATTGTTTAGTCTATGTTGAGTGTACAACAGGGAACCCATAATATGTAATAGGTTTCTGGTATAAAATCAAAATTCTTTGAATATTTGCTGTTGATCAAAAACTTGAGATAATGTCATTTGAGTATTTACAATGCATAACAGTCATTTTTCAATTGCATGAGAATGTATATCATAGCGCGAATTGAGATGCATTGTTGCACAAAGTACTTGGCACAGATCATCGTTTTCATGTCTTCGTGTGTTTCTTGGACGAATTATTATCTCCATAAAGAGCAGGGTATTGCTGCTCATGTCTTGTCAGCTTTTGCGTCTTGTCAGCATTCACAAACCTTTCATTCAGGTCTCTTCTTTAGAATTAAATTTCAAACTGTACTTGATCAAGATGGTGCTGTCTTTGTTTAGTCTATGTTGAGTGTATAGCATGTAATAGGTTTCTGGTATAAAATCAAAATTCTTTGAATATTTGTCTCTAATGGTTTGATTGCCATTGATTGGCTGGTGTGATCAAATGAAGATGGCCACCAGTAAATACTTGCTGACTGTATGAAAGGCATGTTAATTTTCTTGATGAGCAAAACATGGTTTTTTTTTACCTTTCTTGGTTTTGATATCATCATTATAATTAGACCCATAGTAAAAAATGGGTAATTATGCAAGACATAGACAGGCAATTATTCATATCATACATGGACACTACTGTACAGTGTACATAAAATATCTTCCAGATTAACAACGGTTTTTCTTGCATAACCGAAAATTTAGTTTATGCCATCAAATGTAAACGCTGTTCTATGGTGTACGTCGGAGAAACTTGTCGACGCCTCGGTGATCGTTTTGTTGAGCACTTACGCTCCGTTAAGAAACAGGATGATTGCCCAGTTGGCAACCATTTTCGAAGACCACATCATAATGAACTCAACATGCAAGTCACCGTTCTGGTCCAGACTGACAGTGGTGAAAAATCCAGACAGTTTTTAGAACAACGCATCATACACTTTTTGGGCAGTATTCGCCCAAAAGGTATGAATGTAAAAAAACAGTTCTATTCCTAATTATTTTCATCTGTCTGTCATATCTCATCTGGTCTTTTACTACTACTATTATTATCATTTTAATTATTTACACTTTACAAATTTAAATACACTTCTCAATAATAACATTTACATAGTGTACCTTTATTTACTATCCTGTCATTGATTAGGTTCAAGATCAGCGTGTTTACGATTCAGTCACGCATGAACTTCACTGAGTAGTTTTATTTGCCATTTGTGTTGGACACGTCCACTTCTTACTTTCCTTGGCCCTGTACACCACTGATGAAGGTCTTAGCGACCGAAACGTTTGGTCCCTTCTTTTTACTTTTTAAGCTTTTTATGGTATTTTTTCATTATTATTTGTTTTAGACATTTTTTACCTTTTAATCGTGGCTCACCACACCTATATTTTTTAATTTATCATACATAAAATATCAATAGATTAGATACTGATCATTGCCATCATAGACACTAATCCACCAGTCCCTGTGGGACTTTGATTATATCATAGCATGAATATATTTTGATAATCAAAGTAATAATCTGCAATGGTTTTTGTTTAGTTAAAACAAATTCAATGAAATTTTTATTATAAGATGCATGTTATCCATTAATTTTAGTCTGGCATTGTTGTATTAATGAATGCATTCAAAAAAATTACATTTTCAGATTGTTGCCCCTTTCCAAGGAAGTGTGAGCAGAACGGGCAGAAGAAATGAAGTAGTTATCAAAACTTCAGGTGGTGGTCTTGAAGGGGTTAATATATACATAACAAATGTTGAACCAGACTCAAAAATTCCTGGTGCAGGAACTTTTAAAGTTGTGAGTAAACAGCTTTATAACAGATCTAAGACACTGAGCATATCTAAAGAATTCATTATATGTTGTTATGGCAAATTTATAATTTTTTTGCAAGATTTGTTTTATACATTAAATTGAAAACATTTGATAACTTAAATGGCCACGTTAAGTTTCTCTGCTTAAGTCCATTTCTCAATAACTAGAAGTGGTAGGTTGAATATATGTAAATTCTAAAACCATAGGATTAACTCCCTCCATCGTAGTTTGGTCCTTAGCTATGTTTGATATTACTGATTATTTGGATTTTGTTTGATTTTATGCATTTGAACATTTTTAGAAATTATGGATTTCCTATGTTTGGGTTCTAGTGCTGCTGATAAGGAATTAATTTCTGAAACCACTGAAGCAAAGTCAACCAAACTTTACAGGAATGATGTACAAAAGGTCCTTCATCAAGATTGCTCATTTCGTGCCAAACCAATAAAAAACATGGCCGCCAGCAAGGAACATAGTTTAACATTGGACACTTTGGGAAAATCATGTTTTCATCTTCTGCTCTCAAACCGTTGAAGCAAATTCATCCAAACTTTACAGGGATGGCGTATGGAAGGTCCTATACAAAGATTGCTCATTTTCTTCTGATCGGATAAAAAACATGGTTGCCAGCGCAGAACTTCGTTTTAACATTGGATCCTTCTCTGGAATGGCTGAAGCAAATTCAACCAAACTTTACAGAAATGATGTACTAAAGGTCCTTCACAAAGATTGCTCATTTTGCTCTGATCCAATAAAAAACATGGCTGCCAGCGCGGAATGAAGTTTAACATTGGACCCTATGGGAAAAAAATCACATTTTCATCTTTCCTCTGAAACCACTGAAGCAAATTTAACAAACTTTGCAGTAATGATGTATGGAAGGTCCTTTACTAAGATTGCTCATTTTGTTCCGATCCAATAAAAAACATAACTGCCAGCGCGGAACTAAGGTTTAACATTGTACCCTATGGGAAAATCAAATTTTCATCTTCTTCTCTGAAACCACTGAAGCAAATTCAACCAAAATTTACAGAAATGATGTACTAAAGGTTCTTAACAAAGATTGCTCATTTTGCTGTGATGCAATTAAAAGCATGGCCGCCGGTAAAGAATTTAGGTTTAACATTGAACCCAAAGGGAAAATCACATTTTCATCTTCTCCTGTGAAACCAGTGAAGCAAATTCAACCAAACTTAACAGGAACAAAAATTTCTCATTTCATTTAAATCCAACAAAAAAACATGGCCTCCAGTACAGAAGATAGTTTAACATTGGAGCCCGGTATGAGAAACCATCCTTTTTATCATCTTCTCTTAAACTATGTAAGCAAATTTAACTAAATTGATAGAAAGTCCTCTTAAAAAATTACTCATTTCAATAGGATCAGACAAAAAACATGGGTGCTAATGGAGAACATAGCTTAACATCAGTCCCAATTGGTAAAAAACTTCATTTTTGGTCATACATGGCATAGAAGCATTTTGTCAGGTGAGCGATACAGGCTCAGTGTCTGAGCCTCTAGTTATTTTTCTTAGATATGGGGTACTTGTACATGAGATAATATCTCGTGTGTACACATTGTTCATTTACTTTTATTTAAATCTATGTAAATTCTAAAACCATAGGTTTAGCTCCCTCCATCGTAGTTTGGTCCTTAGCTATGTTTGATATTACTAATTATTAGGATTTTGTTTGGTTTTATGTATTTTTAACATTTTTAGAAATTATGGATTTCCTATGTTTGGGTTCTAGTGCTGCTGATAAGGAATTAATTTCCGAAATGGCCTCACAGCTCATTAAAATTATTGCAGTTGGAGTTAACATATATGTTATGGTCTCATGTTCATTTGCTCCATATCCTTTCGTAAAATGATAATATTTGGTATGTAGGTTGGTCTTGGATAGTACATGTCAGTCTGACAGGTGACTTTTGTCCTTGACCTCAATTTCACAGTGTAGTAAGCATGTTCAGTTTTCAGATTAGTTCACTTAGATTTCACATCAATTTAGAGTCCAAGCAGAGAAGGACCAGACATCTATTAGGGTTCTCACATGTTTTAAATTGAGGAGCTAACCTCCTTAAAAAGTCCATGCCATTATAAATGAAAGTTCTTTGATGCACACCCACTTGAAAGCTATTGATGTTTTAAATGATACCAAATGTGCTATTTTAAACTTTTTGGCCAGTTTTTAATTTAAAGCATGTTAAAATGTTTATTATCATTATGTTCAAATAGTTGTTGGATAACCGTTACTTTTAAGAACAGGTGACATTCGGAGGTCTTAAGAATTTGCATTTAGTTCAAATAGTACTGACTTGTCAGGAATTTTTATATGTTGTGACTGTACTATTTATTTTTCTTTTTTTCAATATTTGAAACACTGTTTGATAGTAAACAAGTGTGGATAGTTTTTACTGCACACATTTATAGCAAAACAAAAATAATAAATAAACAACAAGAGGGGCGTGTACCAAGTCTACTTAAATCTTTGAAATCAACCTTTCTATTAGGGCTCTAAGCACTTTGATTTCCTTTTTATGAAACTTTTAAGTCAATCTCGAGCTGACCGCAGCTCGTTAATTGACAGAAATAAAATATGTCTTTATTAGGTTGCATGACAATAAGTGTACTAACAGGTAATAAAAGGATAATTAATAAATTATGTTTATACTTTCTGTCTGTATAATACAGGTCTCTGCAGGAGTTAAGATTGGTAAAGCAGTACGTTCTTACGCTTGTCGGAACCACATACATGTAGCCTTTGAGAAAGACGAGGGATTTATAGATCCCACCAGGTTTTTTGAAACCAGACCATTTTCTGTACCAGAATGGAGACAAGAATGTGATGATTATCTGCTTGTTTGGAAGGTAAGATTGAGGGTATCAGCCATAAGAGAGAACAGTAGAGAAAATTTCTATGAACATTTGATTTTATTCTTCTGTCATAGAATTAGAAATAGGATTTCTTATGAGAACTGCTTTGTATTGGGTCCTTTTACCCCATTTCCTTACTTTTTCATATATATTTTCTACATTGAGATGTTTACAGTTAAGTCGAAAGTAAATGATCTGGGATATCACTGCATAAAGCAAGAAAGATATTTAAGGTAGATAGAAGAAAGATATTTACGGTAGATAGAGTGTGTCACAATGCATTCAACTCTGCCATTTGAAAAATAAAGAGTCAAAAATGGGTTAGCCTTGATTTTTGGGTCTGAACAGTGATTTGACAGCTTTTACTTTGTGACGTCATGATTGAATGGTAGATAAGAAATGTCATATTTTGCCATTTTACTGCAAATTAGCTCCTTTTTCCATAAATAATTCTTAATCTATAAAAATTCTAATTAATAAAATATCTCATTAAAAGCAGGGTGACATATACATTTTTCTGTTTAATCCCATAGTTAAGGTGAAAAATGATCTATTTACAAAAAAATCAAAAAAAAATCATGAATACAATGTTAATTTCTATCAAGCTAAAAATGGCCTTTACATATTTTTCTTGTGCATTTTATAAATATTTCGATGCAGAATATGGTTAAAATGAGCAAACTTGGATCTTAATTCTACAAAAAATGATTGAATAAGGTCTTTTATTGTGCTGATCTATTGCAAAATCTCATGGATGGAAACATAGGTGTCTGCCTACATTAAAGAATTGTTTCGCAAATGACGAACCTAACATTTCTTTAGTTCAGACCCTGTCATTTACAGTGTTGCACACATTCAGCCTCCTGGAAAAAAGATGTTTTTTGTTTTTTTTCAAACAATGTAAATCCTATAATCTCTTTGCAATATCTGAATAGTTCTTCATTGTTTTGGCTTACCTAATTGTAAACCTATGTTCCAGAATAGAAATGCATATTGCAGCGATGGAAACGTTCAACATTCCCTACCACACACACACACGATTCACACGATGAATGCACACGGTTCACACGTTGAGCGCACACGATTCGCACGATGAATGATACAGAAAGTTCTCAATCGTGTATCGTGTACCGTGTATCCTGTACCGTGTAACGTGCACCGTGTCGGTTAAAAAATCTTATATATTTTCATGAAACGAACTCGAAATGAAAAATATCAGCGTGCAATAAAAGTCAAGATATTCTAAATTTCACAGCATAAATATAACTGTAATTTACTAGTAGTTGGTTTTCCATATGAAATAGCTTGTTACAAACTTTCTCCCGGGAACTGTCTCCACTTTTTCCATAACAATGTCAGAGTAGGGTCGACAAAAGCTTAAAATGTTGTCAGAAAAATAAATAAATCATAAATAAACAATGTGTAATCAAAAAATAATTTACCTCAAATAAAAAAGTCCTGATATACCGTAGTAATGAACCAAACAAAAGATACATTACTTTTAAATTAGATTTCCACATACTAAAATTTTCTTATAATTTCAACATAAATATATAAGAAAAGGCACATTTTCTCTATTTTATTTTATGCCAGTGTCCACAATACTAAAACTTGCTATAACTTAACCATAAATATAAAACAAAGAGCACATTTTTCTCTGTTTTATATTATACTGGTGTCTGTGATAGGAACACTTGATAGAATTTAACCATAAATATTAAAAAAAGCATTTTTTCTCTATTTTATATTATACTGGTGTCTGCAATACTAAAACTTGATATAATTTAACCATAAATATAAAAGAAAGGGCACTTTTCTCTTTTTCATATTATACCGGTGTCTGCAATACTATAACTTGATAGAATTTAACCATAAATATAAAAGATAGGGCACTTTTCTCTATTTTATATTACACACTGGTATCCACTATACTATAATTTGATAGAATTTAGCAATAAATATGAAAGATAGGGCACTTTTTCTCTGTTTTATATTATACCGGTGTCCGCAATACTATAACTTGATAGAATTTAACCATAAATATAAAAGATAGGGCACTTTTTCTCTATTTCATATTATTCCGGTGTCCACATTACTGTAGCTTGATAGAATTTAACCATAAATATCGAAGATAGGGCACTTTTTCTCTATTTTATATTATACCGGTGTCCGCAATACTATAACTTGATAGAATTTAACCATAAATATAAAAGATACGGCACTTTTTCTCTATTTCATATTATACTGGTGTCTGCAATACTTAAACTTTCTATGATTTAACCATAGATATATAATAAGTAAATCCAGAGACATATAATTTAATTATATGTCTCTGATTAATCTGATTAGACTTTTATTGTTCTACTATCTATATTGAACAGGTTGATATAGCATTGAATGAAGTTGATTAAATAAAGGTTTGCGTTCCTAAACAATGAATGTTTATGTGACAAAAAATCGCCAGACGTGATAATTAATCTGATAATATTTATTTTATTCTTGTAAAATCGGCGGTTGTAAAAAAGGTAAATTTCGAGTTGAAAAAAGACAATGGGGTTTTGCAAAAAAACTGGTAAACCTATCTATAAAATGCGGAATTTAAATGAAACGAGTAAACGCACGCTACACGATACATGCAATGAACGTTACACGTTACACGATACATGATACACGATGAGCACACACGATTTACACGATGCACGCAAACGATCTACACGATGAACGCAAACGATTCACACGATGAGCGCTATTTTGGGAATGTTGAACGTTTCCATCGCTGTATCTGATAATTAATATATGTAATAAATTCCCTTTGAGGTCACCTGGCTTTTTATCACAAACTTTTCTTTAAAGATGTTCTCCTGTAAAAGCAGTCTGCCAATTAGAACCAAACTTGCTCACAAATAGTCCTTGGATGATCAGCTTTAGAAAAAAAGGTCTGCTAAGTTCACATCTCATCCAAGATGGGCGCCAGCAGGGATTAGTTAAACATTGGACCCTATGGGAAAATTTATTCAAAGATCCTCTTTTAAAGTACTTGGATAATTGGAACCAAACTTGATAAAAACTTCCTTAATGGCCCCTTTGAAAAATATGTCAGGCAAGTCTGCATCACATCAAAGATGGCTCTCAGTGGATAAAGTTTAACACAAAACCCTATGGGATTGTATTTAAGGACTTTCTCCTATGAAGCAGCAAAGCCAATTGGAAGCAAACATAGTCACAATAGTCCTTGGGTGATTCCAAATATTTCCAGCAAGTCTTCACCACATTCAATATGACTGCCTGCAGGGAACTTTGTTTTACATAGGACCCTATGGGAAAACACATTCAAAGATCTTCTTTTCTTAGGCTACTTTGCTAATTGGAATCAAATTTGGCCACAGTTGCCTGTAGTGGGTCCTCCCCTAAAAAATGTCCTTCAAGTCCATATCACGTCCAAGATGGCAGCCAGCGGGAACTAAGTTTAACGTTGGACCCTATGGGACAGCACATTCAAGGGTTTTCTCCTCAAGGGTTTCCGTCTGTTAACTTTTCTCCTATGTGGCAATTTAGCTTAGGCACAATGGTCCTAAGATGGTCCCTTTCAAGTAAGCGACCAGTAGGTCTGCACTCCATCCAAAATGGCTAGCAGTGGGGAACATAGTTCAACTTAGGGCCGGCAGTGGGGAACATAGTTCAACTTAGGGCCATATGAAATCAAGATATGAAAAAGAAATGGGGTAAATGTCAAGGAGACAACATCCCATATCCAGGGTAAAACGACCCAAAACTAAGCATCTAGGGGTCACCGTACGGTTTTCAACACAGTGAGGAACTCCACACCATACAGCAAGCCCCAAATGGCCCCCAAAAGGCAAAAAAGCAAACAAACCAATGGAAATAAACCACATCCAACAACCCAAACACCAAGAAACTTATATATACTTGAAAAAGAGACCCTTTAACATTGAGGTTATTATGTCTCCCCTCTTAAGGGGGAGACATATTGGTTTTGTCTTTTCTGTCTGTCGTCCGTCTGTCAGTCTGTCCTTCCAACCGTGTATCCTTCAGTCTGTCGCAAAGGTTGTGGATGCCAATTCTCGTACATCTTTCATCAGATTTTAGCCAAACTTCACAGGATTGTTGACCATCATGCCTTGTTGTGCATATCATCTCGGCAAATTGATCTTCTAATTTTTTTGGGAGTTTTGCCCCTTTTTAGCTCACCTGGCCAAAAGCCATGTGAGCTTTTGCCATCACTCATTGTCTGTCGTCCGTCCGTCTGTTAACTTTTATTCAAAGATCTTCTCCTCTAAAACTGCTGGGCCAATACTAATCAAACTTGGCCTGATTCATTACCCGGGTATGCTCTTTCAAGTTTTTGATTTTTATGTCCGTAGACCAAACAACATGGCCGCTGTTACTAAAAATAGAACATAGGGGTAAATTGCTGTTTTTTGCAAATTACTTGAAAACCGATACAGATATCAAAAATCTGACATGGTGTAAAAATGTTCAGAATGATGAGATCTACCTGCCCTGCAATTTTGAAGAATATCCGATAACCCATCTTGGAGTTATTGCTCCTTTTCAGTAAAATTTTCGTTTTTTTGTTACTTTTAGTCTTATATATTGAAAATGGTAGAATGAAGTGAAGTTTAAATTACAAAAATGGTCAGCATAGCAAGATCTACATTTCCTGCAAGTTTGAAGAAAATCTGATGACCCACATAGGAGTTATGGCCCCTTTTTCTTTGAATTTTCACGATTTTATAACATTTTTACTTTTATTTCAAAAACTGTTTGAGATGGAGGTTAAATGTGAATTACAAAAGTGTTGAACTTTTCCAGGACTACAATTTCTACATATGTCCAGCAGATTAGCATCTCATCCAAGATGGCTGCTACTAGGGGACATAGTTTAACATAGGACCCGATGGGAAATGCATTCAGAAATATTCTCCTCTGAAACCACTGAGCCAATGTGGACCAAATTTTGTCACAATAGTCCTCAGGTGGTCCCCTTTAAAGTTTGTAATTTTTGTGGTTGTTCCTCATCCAAGATGGCTGCCAGCGGGGAACATAGTTTAACATAGGGACCCAATGGAAAATACATTCAAAGGTCTTTTCTCCTGAAACCACTATAAGCCAATAGGAACCAAACTTGGATACAATTGTCCTTGGCTGGTCCCCTTTAAAGTTTGTGATTTTTATGTTCATACCTCATCCAAGATGGTCGTCAGCACATGCCATAGTTTAACATAGGACCCTATTGGAAATGTATTCAAAGATCTTCTCTGAAACTTCTGAGCCAATTGGAACCAAACTTGATCACAATAGTCTTTAGGTGGTCCCCTTGAAAATTTTTGATTTGTATGTTCATACCTCTTAAAGGTGGCTGCCAGCAGAGAACATAGTTTAACATAGGGACCCTATGGGAAATGCATCCAAAGATTTTCTCCTCTGAAACTACCAAGCCAAATTCAACCAAACTTGGTCACAATAGTCCTTGGCTTGTCCCCTTCAAAGTTTGTGATTTTGACATTCGTACCTCATCCAAGATGGCTGCTAGCGTGGAACATAATTTAATATAGGGACCCTATTGGAAATGCATTCACATGTCTTCTCCTCTGAACCTACTGAGCCAATTGGAACCAAGTTTGGTTACAATTGTCTTCGGGTGTTCCCTTTCAAACTTTGTAATTTTTATGTTTGTAACTCATCCAAGATTGAAAATGTAACATCTGGTGAACTGATTTATAGTATGAATGGGTGGTCTCTTCGTGACAATGAATAAAAACAGTCACCAGGTGAGCGATACAGGCTCATATGATCTTCTAGGTGACTTAGAATTTTACAAACTAAATTTAGAATTTTACAAAATTTAGTTTGTGGACACCAATTCTCCTACATCTTTTATCGGATTTCAACCAAACTTCACAGGATTGTTGACCATTATGCCTAGTTGTGTATATCAGCTCACAAGATTGATCGGCTAATTATACCCCCACAAACAAAGTTTCGGGGGTATATAGGAATCACCCTGTCTGTCTGTCCGTCTGGCTGTCAACCGTCCCTCTGTCCGTCTGTCCACACTTCTCGTAAGCGCAACTCCTCTTAAACCACTTGAAGGATTTTGTTGAAACTTTACACAAAGGAAGGACACTATATGGAGATGTGCATGAAGGAATATAATTATTGTCGGAAACCAGGAAGGGGAGATAATTAGACTTTGACTTGTTCATTGATTCCATATGTATGGGTTACCTCGTAAGTGCAACTCCTCTTAAACCACTAGAAGGATATTGATGAAACTTTAGACAAAGAAAGGGCACTGTATGGAGATGTGCATGAAGGAATATAATTATTGTCCAAAACCAAAAAGGGGAGATAATTCGACTCTGACTTTTCGTTGATTCCCTATGTATGGTTTACCTCGTAAGCGCAACTCCTCTTAAACCACATGAAGGCTTTTGATGAAACTTTACACAAAGGAAGAACACTATATGCAGATGTGCATGAAGGAATATAATTATTGTTTGAAATCAGGAAGGGGAGATAATTTGACTTTTGACTTTTCGTTGATTCCCTATTTATGGGTATAAACCTCATAAGCGCAACTCCTCTTAAACCACTTGAAGGATTTTAATGAAACTTAACACAAAGGAAGGACACTATATGGAGAAGTGCATGGAGGAATGTATTCATTGCAGAAAACAGGAAGGGGAGATAATTTGGCTTTGACTTTTGTTTGATTTCTTCTGCAATCTTTTTTTTCAAAGAAATAATTTAAAGCGTAGATATTATGAAATCAAACTGTTGGAGAGTTTTTTCATTCTAATCCTCTTGAAAAATTGTTTTCAAAGTGTTGCAATGAAATTTTTTTGATGCTTATGATTTTTGTGTAAAATATTAAATAAGTTAAAAAAAAGGTGAATTTTATATTTGTCTGATTTCGACAGAGTATTACGTTGGAACCCTTGTGAAAAGTTCTTTCTTGAAGATTATATCATTGTCTCCATACCTGTATTGTGTCCACACTTGAACTATGTCCACACTTGTATTGTGTCCACACCAACTGAAATTTGCACTTACCATATTGATTCAAGGGTCAATAAGCGGGGGTATATTTGGCTGCCATTCGGTGACAGCGCTTGTTTTTGTTGGAGTTATGCCCCTTTTTTGCTTAATTAAGTTTGTGGACGCCAATTCTCCTACATCAATCTTTCATCGGATTTCAACCAAACTTTACAGGATTGTTGACCATCATGCCTAGTTGTGCATATCGTTTGCCAGATTAATTATTATGGGAGTTATGCCCCTTTTTAACTTAGAATTTTTCAAAATTAAGTTTGTAGACATCAGTTCTCCCCATCTTTTATTGGACTTCAACCAAACTTCACAGGATTGTTGACCATTGTCCGTAGTTGTGCATATTGTCTCCCTGGATTGATCGGCTAATTTTTGTTAGAGTAATGCCCCTTTTTGACTTAGAACTTTGCTTAATTAAGTTTGTGGAGTCTAATTCTCCCACATCCTTCAAAGGATTCCAACTTAACTTCACAGGATTGTTGACCGTCATGCTTAGTTGTGCTGCATATTGTGTAACTGGAATGATCCACAACATAAAACTTGTGTTTTATCACTCAAAAAACATTATGTACTGGAGGGGGAGACATTCGTTTTTGTATCAAAAACACACTTCTAGTTCAGGTTGTATATGTCAGCCATGGTCCAATTGAGTGATACTTGCTTTTAATAGCCTCTTGTTTGCAAAATTTAGCAAGTTAAATATAATAAGAACTGCCAGGAAAGAAGACCTTGAAGATTGTTGTCTGGTGTTTGAATTTTCAAATGATGTACTTTGTGTTCAAAATTCAGAAAAAGGGTAGATATTCAATATGCTCTAATATAGCATTTTGGTATTTTGGCCTAGATCTTGGATATTTGGCATGTGGGTCAAAAAGGAGACTCATCAATTTTAATGTTCTAATATGGGGCCATTGCCATTGAATTGGCTTTTTCTCTTGCATTTCAGAAAGAATTTAAGGTAGATAGGTACTCCAATTTTTTTCCACGGCATTTCTTTATTTTCTCTGAAAAGTTTCCTTATTATATTAGCATTGAAATAAAAAAATTAAAAGGGGGGGGGGGGGGGTTTACCGTGCTTGTTTTTGAAATAACTGATATCAAAATAATTAAGTATTTCAAATGAATATATAGGGAAAAACATGTATTTTGTTGTGTTCTTTAAAACTATTCCATAGATTTTTTTTTCTATTTTTCTCATATGTTAGTCCTTTGAACATACTTTCAAAAAATATAAAGAATAATGGGGGTCACCTACTTTGTTTTCCTTATAATTTGTAAAATGTGAATTTTCATAGTAATATCTATATAAAATATTTTATCAGATTATCTCCCTTTTTCAAATATCATCTTCCAAACTATTTGATTATTAAATTACCATACCTCATCTAATTAAATAAATACATGTAAAATCAAGTCAGTGTAGGTGCTTTGCTTTTTTGTCACTGATATAATATCTATTGATCATTACAATTGAAAATATTTGCATATTTGAAAAGCATATAATACCACAGGAGTATGAATAACAAATTCAAAATGGCGGAAGACTGCCGATCTACCTTAACTTGGATGTACTGTAATGTTGTTTGAAACTAACAGTGAAAGGATATTGAGTTTATTTTAAAAAAAATGGATATTGAGTAAATGAACATGAGACAGTCTCTACAAGTAAAACCAAACAATGGAACAATGCTTTTATTAGCTCACCTGGCCTAAAAGGCCATGTGAGCTTTTGCCATCACTATGCGTCCGTTGTCCATCCGTCTGTCTTTCTGTCAACAGTTTCAAAAATCTTCTCCTCTGAAACCACTGGGCCAAATGTAACCAAACTTGGCCTGAATCATCACCAGAGTATGGCTTCTCAAAATTGTGTTCGATTAGGCGGTAGGTCAAACAACATGGCCGCTGTTGCTAAAAATAGAACATCAGGGTAAATTGCAGTTTTTGGCCAATAACTCGAAAACGTTACAGATATCAAAATCTGACATCAGGTAAAAGTGATCAGCATTGCAAGACCTACCTGCCCTGCAATTTTGAAGAAAATCTGAAAACCCGTTTTGGAGTTATTGCCCTTTTTCCGTAAAATTTTCAACATTTGTGCATTTTTTATTTTTTATTTCAAAAAGTGTAACAGATAGAGGTCAAGTGTATATTGCAAAAAGGTTCAGCATATCAAGATCTACCAACCTTGAAAATTTTGAAGAAAATCCAAAAACCCTTGTAGGAGTTATTGCCCTTTTTTCATGGAATTTTCAAAATTTTCATATTTTTCATCTTTTATTTCCAAAACTATAGAAGATGAAGGTTAAGTGTAAATTGATAAAATGTTTACCATGCTGTGTGGATTTGAAAACTTTTGTTTAAAATTGTTTGTTTACTGCTATTTTCAAATTGGCCGCCAAAAAAAGGCGAGAAAATTCAACATTGTTCAATTTCAATGAAATTTGGTTTCCAAATAGATATTGATGTAGCGACTTCAAAACCGGTGTTGAAAAGTGTTCTTTGACTGCCATTTTCAAAATAGCCACCAAAAAGGCGGAAATTCAACATTGTCCAGTTTCAATGAAATTTGGTTGCCAAAAAGGTATTGATGATGCAACATCAAAACTGATGTTGAAAATTAATCGTTGACGGCCATTTTCAAAATAGCCGCCAAAAAAGGTGGGATAAATTCAACATTGTCCGATTTCAACGAAATTTGGTATCCAAGTGGGAATTGATGTCACTACTTCAAAACCTAGTGGTGTTCAATCGGATGAAAATGCCAACCGATTATCTATCATAATTGGATAGGCTTAACCGACCGATTATCGGTCATAATCGGTTATCCTGCAATTCCTCCTTTAATTTTTCTTTAGGACTTTTGAATATGTGTCTATAGTATGGAGGCTTACTTTTCATTGGAACTAATGAATATATTCATAAATTCTAAATGGTTTAGTTTGTAAATGTGAAATTTGTAAATACAAATGTACACAATAAAGCATTAGTTCCTTTGCTTAATTTAGATAACCACAGACTTTCCCAAATAAACCTACGGACTACCCGAAGACTGTTTTGACCAAGTTTGGTTCTAACTGGCCTCTTAGTTTTTCAATTGGTAAGATCTTTGAAATTGTTCCAATAGAATCCAGTGTTAAACTATGATTCACTGGCAGCCATCTTGCATATTTTACATATTTTAAAATGAGTCTATCTTAGGTGCATTGTGACCAAGTTGTGTTGCAATAGTACTGATAGTTTCAGATAAAAGGATTTAAAAATATGTTCCCATAAGGTCTGATGATAAAACTATGCTCCCTGCTGGTGGCCATCTTGTTTTATATAGGGACGATCCAAGGACTGTTGTAACCAAGTTCATTGTTCCAATTGGCCCAGTAGTTTCAGAGGAGAAAATCTTTAAATTAAAATGTTCACGATGAACAGACAAAGAAGAAGGGCAAGGACAGATGATGGAAAGACTAGGAATTGACAGATGGATGATGGATGCAAAGTGATGGCAAAAGTACATCCTGGTTTTAGCAAGCAGTGCTGAAACTGATCAGGGAGGGCAAGTTTTCAAATGTATTAACTTCATGGCCTTCCAATTTTTTCCCTAAAGGTCACATGTACTTTTAGCTAACCGATTATCAATCGATTGAAGAAAATCTCAATCTATTAATCACATCTGGATAGTCAACCGACCGATTTGAGACATTTTCCGATCATCGGAACACCACTATCAAAACCGATGTTGAAAATTGTTTGTTGACTGCCATTTTCAAATGGCTGCCAAAAAAGGCGAGATTCAGCATTGTCCAATTTCAATGAAATTTGGTTTCCAAATAGATATTGATGTTGCAACTTCTAAACTGATCTTGAAAATTGTTCGCTGATGGCCATTTTCAAAATTACCGCCAAAAAAGGCGGGAAAATTCAACATTGTCCGATTTCAATGTAATTTGGTTTCCAAATAGATATTGATGTTGCGACTTCAAAACCGATGTTGAAAATTGTTCTTGACCGCCATTTACCAAATGATGTCTCGACTTCAAAACTGGTGTTGAAGGTGGTCCTTAGCAAGAATGTTTTTTGTCAAAAAAGCCCAAAAAGAAATATAGGACTTTAAATACAGTTCAAGATGTGTGATTTTTGACGAGCTACCAAAGTTTGAGAGACAGAAGATCAACTGTATAACTTACAATGAAAGCTTGATTGTGGCAACTGAAAGCCAGGTGAGCGATATAGGCTCCTGGGAGCCTCTGATTGTTAATCTTCATCTAAAGGGTCACCATGAGGCCTTCAACAATTATAGCTATGCTCATACTTCATAGTAAGTTAAAGATGGCCTCTAGCACCGACTTGAGTGGAATTCATTGCTTGATGTTGAGCAATGCTACATCCATGTGATTTTACTCCCATTGACGCTGGATTGTCAACAAACATTAAAACAACTAAAGGTAATAATTCAGTTTGGTCCGATTCAGCTTTGAGCATTGCCATCAGTGTAGAATATAGACTAATATTAGATACTAGTTAAAAACATTTAATGGTCATCGTTTCTGAGCCTTTTAGGCCATTAGGAATCAAAGTAAAAAATATTCCCTTGGCAGTTCATTTGAAATTTTCTTACATGCTCTACTACTATCTAAGATAACCAATAAGAGACAAAGTTTTACATGATAATAACGTAGAAACTGTTATGCCAAATAAATGATCAGTATAATTTATTGGCTATCCCCGTGCAATGCATTATTGTCATAACATGTCTGACCTTCACCCAAGATGGACCTTAGCATAGCTAGGGTATATTTTAGCATTGGACTCAAATGCTTTTATATTTTGATAATTTAAAACCTCTTTGAGACTTAATAAGCGAATTGGATCGGACCCTACAGAACAAAGTCTTCCAGTCATATATAAAGATAGATCTTTTTGTTATTATCTTTAGCAGAAACTTTAGTGCATATTTACACTAAATCAGAAGGAATAACATGTAAATTAAGGGCCCACATTGAGATACAAGTGCCCTACAGTTTTTTTTACCAACAAACATGGAAGCCATTGCATTTATAGTTATACCCCCCGCAAACAAAGTTGGGGGGTATATAGGAATCACCCTGTCCGTCTGTCTGTCCGTCCCTCTGTCCGTCTGTCCGTCCATGTACCTTGTCAGCGCAAGTTCTCCTAAACGGCCACTAAGATTTTCATGAAATGTTACACAGTTGTAGTACACCACCTGAAGATGTGCATGAAGTGGTATGGTTGATACCGGAAATTTGGAAGGGGAAATAATTAGGGCCCCGCATCGAGATGCGGGTGCCCTATAGTTTTCACTTTGTCCGTCTGTCTGTCCGTCTGTCTGTCCGTCCGTCAACAATTTTTTTCGTCACAGATTTCTTGGCTTCTATATGTGGGAATGATTTGAAATTTGGCCTGAAGCTTGGAAATGATGAGTTGTATCGTGTAAGCAATTTTCAAGTTTGTCGGGTGCCCACTTCCTGTTTGCCGATTCTTTGAATTTTTGCTAAAAGCCAAATTTTCCGTCAAAGATTTCTTGGCTTCTACTGAAGGGAA
>MJUU01063959.1:205463-233423 GCA_002080025.1 Modiolus philippinarum
GATGAGTTGTACCGTGTAAGCTATTTTCAGGTTTGTTGCGCTATTACTTCCTGTTTACCGATACATTGGTATGTTGATACTTAGCCTAAATTAAGTTTTTTGAATAACATTAAATGACGCAGTTGACTTTAAAGATCAAACTTCTTATTATATTGGGCATGCGGGGGTATTCATTTGTGGCCCAGTGGACCACAGTACCTCTAGTTTCATCATTGACATTTTGTTCGTGTACTGACATTTATTTCGTTAATTCAAATGTCTCTGAATGTTCAAAGCCACGCTTTTATATCTAGTAATGTCAAATAATGTCTGTAAATTATCAAACATGTAAAGTGCAACAACCGATAACACCGTCGCCATTTGCATTTGTTTGTTTACATATGAAAGAGAGATAACTCGAACTTTTCATGGAAGACAACTCAGCCTAATGCCTTGAATCATTCCTCTGACTAATAAAATCAATCTATTTGTTCACATTGAACAAATAAATCGTTTATTTGTCTGATATTTTAAAATGTATTTAATAATTTAAGTAAATTATTAACAACAACAGAAACATGCAAAAAAAAAAACCCTATATCAAATTCAGATATATTTGATTTTTTTTTTCATTTATTGAATAAATAACACTTAACTAGCACTGATTCATATGGCCAGTGGATTTTATTTCATATTTTTTTTCCCTGAAAAAATACCAAATTTTCATTCAAATTCCAAATGAGATTGCTACAAGGTGAATTACTTTTTTGAAAAAAAACAAAAAAAAACAAAAATGAACAAGACTTGCCTTATATTTCTGTTAGTTGTGAATTCCATAGAATAATATTGCATCACAGGCGTCCTCAATTCCTGACTTTGGTCTTTTAAGGTTAGTTCAAAAAAATTAAATTTAAATGTCAACAAACTTCAAACGGTAAATAATCCAATAAATCAAAAAAATGTCTTGAAGAATAACTAGTAACAGTTTTAGAAAAGTTAACAATAATTTTTCATGGTATGGAACACAGAGAAGCAATCTGGCAGACACAAATGCTTCCCACAGTCTTGGCAGCCATACTTTGTTTGCCCTCATGTTTCCTGTCGACCATTTTTGACTCTCATGTAGCAGACATGACACCAACTATTTGCTGCAAAAGTCCCTGGCAAGTGTCTTTGAACAAGACGGTCATCAACCAGAATAAGTGATGGTCGACCTTTGCAGACTGACCCCCCTGAATATCCTTCTATCAGCCCAGTAGCTACAAGCTTTGTGAATTCAAGAAAAGTAAGCGGCCTCTCACCCAGTCCTGGTTGATGGTGTGGTGACAGCAGAAAAAGCCTGAAAGCATTTAATTTTAGTATTTCAAGCATGGTAAAAAGATCCTTTTTGGCCATTTCAATGTTTTATGCTCAAATTCATAATATTGTATATACTGGTCTGCTTTGTCCATACCTCCCATGTACTTAGTATAATCTACAACCATCTTTTGGCAAGGGATTTCTGCCTGTTGAAATAGACCATTTGCCTGCTGTATATTTCTAATTACTGTACCAACTGTATGATAATGAATGGTAGATATTAATCTGACAATCTTTTTGTCTTTCCAAACAACAGCGACAACTTCACCATTCTGTCTGAACTGCTTGTCCCCTCGAGCATTTATACCATCTGGGGTTTTACTCTTGATGTCTCTTGGGAGACCTCTTCTTGCAATAGTTGGAGTATTCCATGGTGATTTATTTTCATCAGGGTGCTCTTGTATCTGCTGTTTGGCATACCTCTCTGTCTCATGTATTACATACTGGAGGATGTCTGGTGTAAATAACAATGAGAAAAAGTCAACGTTGACTGCCATTTACAAAATGATGACTCAACTTCAAAACTTGTGTCAAAAGTGGTCCTTAGCAAGAACATTTTTGTCAAAAAAAGCCCAACAAAGAAATATAACTTAAAATACAATTCAAGATATTGGTGGTGTTAGAACTACCAAAGTTTGAGGGACTGAAGTTCAACTGTATAACTTACAATGCTAGCTTGATTGTGGCAATTGAAAGCCAGGTGAGCAATACAGGCTCCTGGGAGCCTCTGGTTATATGAAAAAGTGTATATTTTGAGAATTGGCTCTGTGTTGTATGATAACTTAAGATTGCCAATAGGGATTTTAATGATTTTGATACTCAATGTTGAATTTGACCAAAGGAAGCTCCCTTTCGTTTTCATATGGAAAAGTGCATATTTTGAGAATTAGCTCTATGTTGTATGATAACTTAAATTGCCTTCTGGGATTTGAATGATTTTGATACTCAAAGTTGAACTTGACCAAAGGAATCTCCCTTTCGTTTTTGAGGAAAATCCCAAAAAAAGTTTTAGGGAAAAACTTAGATTTTATATGAAAAAGTGCATATTTTGAGAATAGCTCTATGTCATACAATAAATTAAGATTGCCTTCAAGGTTTTATATGATTTTGATACACAAGGTTGGTCTTGGCCAAAGGGAGCTCCCTTTTGTTTTTGAGGAAAATCTGAAAACACTGTTTTGGGAAAAACTTAGTTTTCATATGAAAAATAGCATATTTTGAGAATATTTTTGCTCTATGTTATATGATAACTTCAAATGACCTTCACAGATTTTTATTAGTTTTATGCACAGTGTTTAGTTCTTAATAAATTTGCAATTTAAAGATTATATGCTTTTACAATGTGTGTTTTTTTTCAGTTCAAAAGCCACTTGATTTGGCTTTTATCCTAGACGCATCAGGTAGTTTGGGAGAAAGAAATTTTAACAGAATAAGAAATTTTACAGCAGAATTTTTAAAACCGGCACATATTAATAAGGAATATGTCAAAGTGGCTGTGTTATCTTTTGCTACAGAAGTCGTAGTACATATTCGTTTGAACGATTTCGATAACAGAGACAATTTGATACATCGCATAAATGGAATTAAGTATAGTGATCATATAAGAAAATCATGTTATGAAAAGGGCAAGTATATTTGCCATGATTTTACACGTACAGATTTAGCATTGGAAACACTCATTTCTGATATATATCAACATAATAACAGGAAAAATGCACCAGATGTAGCAATAATTATAACTGATGGGAATACTACAGGACCATACTCTGGACAAGGCAGAGAATACAGAGCTGCTTTAAATTTCTCAGAAGAGGCAGCTAAAAATAACATCAAACTTATAGGCATTGCAATTAACATGAATGAAAGAGATGCTTTTAACAAAACAATCACTTTACTGAAAGAATTGATTAAAAATAAGAAGTCAGTTATTCCCATTGATGACATTAAAGGCTTAAATCAGTTACAAGATGACCTCCTACCAAAAGTCTGTGATGGTAAGGTTGATTTATATATTGATGATAGAATGCCAGATAAAAATAAAATGCTGAATAATTATAGTAACATGTCAAGGGATGTGAATCTTTCTCAGATTTGATTATTTCTGTTGTTTTGAAATTTTCCAGTTCCTAAGCAGTATATTGATTATACCTCCTGCTCTAGCTGGCGGTATATAATGATCATGGTGTGTGTTCGTCCATTGGTTCTTTCGTTCGTTATTCTGTCCACCATAGGGTACACACTTTGTGGTGACAACTCCTCCTAGACCACTCAGTGGAATTCATTGAAACTTTCACAGAATATTCAGTACATACTGCCAGTGTGCACCATCTATTTAAAAAATTGATATGATTTGATTTTTTATTTTTATGGATTTTTTATTTCTGGAATCAAATGGGGGAACAAGGGGTATGTATTTTGGTGAGCTTTGCTCACATTTTTCGAGTTTTAAAATTTAGCTTTTGACTGAATAGAATACAGGTGCTCTCTGATTGTCATCCCCATGTCTTACCCTAACTTAGAACACTTTTATAATTTTTCTTGAAAAATTCTAGATTTGTTGAGTATGAATAAATTAAGATAGCTCCTTTAAGTTTTTTTTTCATCTGCAGATTTTCCCTGCTTTGTTTCATCTACAGATTTTCCATGCTTTGTTTCGTCTGCAGGTGTTCCATGCACGAATTACCTTAAAATGCATTAAATGCACATTCCGTCTACACATCATAACCAAACTTGAAAATATGTAAATCATTTTTCTTGAAACTTTGCAGAATGGTTTGGTATGACAGAAGAACTTTCCTTTTCATTTTAAGCTATGATCTGGCTAAAGCCAGGGTGACACTTTTATCATCACTTAGTCCGTCATGCAGCCAGCATAAGGCATAAACTTTTCATTCAAAGATCTTTTCCTCAGAAACTACTGAGTCAGTTGGAAAAAAAAAATTATCCAAAGTCCTTTGGTGGTCCCTTACAGAAAGTTTTTTCAGGTTTGCAACTTATCGAAGATAGCTGCCAGCATTGATCAGAGGTTTACATTGGACATTATAAGCACTTTCAAAGATTTTCTTCTCTGAAACTGCTTGAACATAATAGTCCTTGGATGGTCCTTCAAAGTTGGTGATTTTTATGTTCATACCTCATCCTAGATGGCTGCCAGGGTTCACACATAGTTTAACATAGGCCCTTATGGAAATGCTTTCAAAGATCTTCTCTTAAACTGTCTAAAAAAAAATTTTTTTTTATTAAAATTTGAACAAAATGGTCCTTGGATTGTTCCCTCTGAAGTTAATGATTTGTTTGTTCATACTGTATTCCTCATATTATATGTTTTCTGTCATTAATTTGTTTTTTATCAATCCTGCATGCCTATTTATTTCAGTGCATCTTCTTTTCCGGTTGTAAACAATCAAGTTATCTGTTTTCCCTCAGTATTTTGATGCAAACAGCTGATCAAATGTAACATCTTTCTTATTCTTTTCTTCCGTGTATCACAGATTCGGATACTTATGAAAGAGCGACAATTTTCGTTGTAAGAGCTTTGTTTTTGAACATGATTTGTGTCGTTCTTTATAAGTGCCCCACTTTTGAAATTTCTTAATACAAGGAATAGGAACTTCATATAAGATGGCTGCCAATAGAGAACATTGTTTTACAAAGGACCCTCTGGGAAATGCATTCAAAGACCTTCTCGTCTAAAACTGTTTGAACAATTTTGATAAAATTAGTTCTTTGATAGTTCATGTCAAAGTATGTAATTTTTATTTTCCTTCTTTGTCAAATATATCTTCCAGTGGAGAATATAGTTAGGCCATACAAAAAAAAAATGGCTAGGTTCTCAGGCCACTTTTTGGAAAAGTTGATGAGGGAGGGAGGCCTTTTTTTTAATTCATTGCAAGAATATTTTTTGACAAGCATTTCACCAAATATACTGCTTCTTTTGATAAACATTTCATCTGTGTTATGGGTCTTTTTGGAATTCCTACCCATGTGGAACTTATAGAGGTTCATTTTTTGAGGCAGGACAGGATGAAGCTTCAAATATGAAGGCTTTGCATTAAATCTAGCAGTCAAAAATATGAAGAATCCATAAATTGGGATGTTTTTAGTATGAGTGAATACAAGGGGTACCATAGAAAGGCATTTATTATCCGCACATTTTTACCCTGAAAAGGATTTAGGGGTTTGGGGATGCGGATTATACAACCCTATATGACTTGAGGATTTAGCCAAGTTCCCCAGAGATCGATTGTTAATCCCTGTTCAAACCAAACAGACTGTTCTTAACATTGTGGGTCTAATTAAATATGTTGGATTGAATGTCTTACAGTTAAAAAAAATGGGTCTTTCCTCCAAAAAATGCTATTTTGATGTCAGAACCCGAATATTTTTATTAGCCGCCATTACTGTCAACAAACCACATGATCGGTAAAGTGTTGATTTTGTGACAGTGAGCTATTTATATCATATTGCCTCTGACAACATTAAACGTGATAAAGAGGCAAAATCAAAGGATTAAGTGGCTTATTATTAAATTCCACAACAGTTTATAGGGAATGAAAGACATAGAAACATCAAATTAAATGTAAAATAAACACGGATATGATGGTCCGCACTGAATCCGTTCTGATTTTTCCATCCTACTTGAACTTCCTGATTGATAAAACAACGTTATTTTATATAATGTACATTCCATCTTACCAGTGAGGTATACTATTAGAATAGTCTTTTGGTCGTTAGTTATCTCACCACAATTAAACATTTAGGTGACACTGATTAAAACATCCATATGATGTGTGTTCACCATGACAGGTAATCGCTATTTACCTATCAGTTAAATTTTTTGCGCCATTGAGTAGGGACATCTCATCGCAACTTAAAATTTTTTACGATTTTTTATCTCGTGAATAATTTAATTTGTAGATAGCTTTATTTTAAAGCAAGTTTTATTTAAAGCTTGTATTTGTTTTCATGGACTGGGAATTGCAGTGAGTGCAGGAAAACTACCAGGTAAATGAATGTAAGTCGCCATGTTGTTTATCGGAAAAGTCTAGATTATGTCCGGAACAATATGGACAAAGATACTTACTGTTTAACATGTTTAATGGAACGTAAGTCTAAATAATGCCAGGTTGAAGGCAGTGGAATATTCCCTACAGCAGGTGATAAGGTTATAATGGGAATGAAGGACTCTGCGTCGAGTTCTAGACTTTGCACGTCTACTAGTACTGACCAGAACCGAGAATCTTTGAGATTTGCTCATATCTGGTTCAGTAAAGGATAATGGCCCTACAAGGGTGCGTAAACCTTGGTCGTCTAAGGTTGGACTAATTTGGACCAGGTTTTGGGTCGCCAATTATCTCCAGAAACACTGTTTTTCTATGTGAAATTTCTTAACATGTTCTGTTCGCAGAAACGAAATAGAAAAGTTGGGTGACATAAGGTCGGACCCAAATAAGTAATATTGATCAAATGTTTCCACAAGACAACTAGGTGACATGAACATTGTCATAGTTCACAGGCAGATGTTTCAAATAAGCAATCTAGATTTTCTTTACTATTACAAAACTCGTTTAGTTTTGATATTAATGGTAATGTTGAGGGAGTTTACAAAGACTGTCAAGAACAGTGAATGAGTTATTTTCGACAAACTTCTATTGTGTTAGTGAGATCAAATTATTTTAAAATGAAATCATTATTGACACTGATATAGCTAGTGTTGGTTTAGTGATTGATGAAGGTTTAAAAAAAATGTTTTAACCATGATATTTCTTGTTTTAATGTAGAGTTCAGGTCTTTGTTTACCTGTACAGTATTGCTTCATTTTTATAAGATCCAAGTATGGACACAAGTACTTACTTGAGCCAATAATGCTAATACTCATGGTGCTAACTCATATAATGCTTTAGCTACATTGGACAATTAAAGACAGCTCAAGGTTACTCCTTGAAATACATGTACAGCATGACAAAATTTACTGTTTAGTATGCAACTTCGGTAAATTTGTAATGGGGGAAAAAAAAAAAACTAGGTACTCAAGAAAAGCTAGTTTTTGTCTCGCCCGCGACGAAAGGCGCGGAAAGCGAGACATATGCGTACAAAGTATGACGGCGGCGGAGGCGGCGACGGCGACGGCGTAAACTTTCATGTTAAGTTTTTGTGATTAGGTCACTTTCTCAGTAACTATAAGTGGTAGGTCAATGATATTTGGTACACAGGTGGGTCTTGAGTAGTACATGACAGTCTGCTATATGGCTTTTGTCTGTGACCTCAATTTCACGGTCCAGTGAACATGTTAAAATTTTGTGCTTAGTTTAGTTTCGCAGTAACTATAAGTGGTAGGTCAATGATATTTGGTATACTGGTGGGTCTTGAGTAGTACATGACAGTCTGCTATATGGCTTTAATCTGTGACCTCAATTTCACGGTCCAGTGAACATGTTAAGTTTTTGTGCTTAGTTTAGTTTCTCAGTAACTATAAGTGGTAGGTCAATGATATATGGTATGTAGATTGGTCTTAAGTAGTACATGACAGTCTGTCATATGGCTTTTGTCCTTGACCTCAATTTCATGGTCTAGTAATCATGTTAAGTTTTTATGACTAGTTTAGTTTCTCAGTATTTATAAGTGGTAGGTCAATGATATTTGGTATACAGGTGGGTCTTGAGTAGTACATGACAGTCTGCTATATTGCTTTTGTCTGTGACCTCAATTTCACGGTCCAGTGAACATGTTAAGTTTTTGTGCTTAGTTTAGTTTCTCAGTAACTATAAGTGGTAGGTCAATGATATTTGGTATGTAGGTTGGTCTTAGATAGAACATGACAGTCTCTCATATGACTTTTGTCCTTGACCTCAATTTAACGGTCTAGTGAGCATGTTAAGTTTTAGTGATTAGGTCATTTTCTCAGTAACTATAAGTGGTAGGTCAATGATATTTGGTATATAGGTTGGTCTTGGGTAGTACATGACAGTCTGCTATATTGTTTTGTCTTTGACCTCAATTTCACGGTCCAGTGATCATGCTAAGTTTCCCAGTATCTTTTAATGTAAGGTCAATAATATTTGGTATTTGGGTTTGTCTTAAATGGAACATGACATCCTGCTGTTTGGCTTTAGCCCTTGACCTCATTTTCACGGTCAAATGAACATGTTTGGTTTATAGTATCTATCAGTGGTCACTGATATTTTTTTTTTGGTGATTCATGACAGTCTGCTCTATTGCCTTTGTCTAGCGTTCACAGTCTAGCAAATATGTTTTATTTTCTGATTTAGTCAGTTTGAGAATTCACATCAATTTTGCGACCATGAAGGGACGGGCGAGACATCAATTTGGGTCCACACTTGTTTTAAAATGAACATAACATAAGTTTTTCAGTAAACATTAGATACTTTGTGTAACACTTTAGATAATAAAATTATGACAAAACAGAACTTTGTCAAACAGAGATTCATTTACTATAAGTAGTACGATATAAATTTTTAGATCAGGCAGGTAGATGTGCCTTTTTCAACAGGTTGGTATGTAGATGGTCAGCAGTTCAATATCCAAGTCTACATCATTTGAAATGTATTCTATTCTAAAAAGCTCGAAATTGGCCTTTAGATAGTAGAGAAAGTTTTTCGAAAAGGTAAAGAAAACTTCTTAAAAATGAATAAATGTTAAGAGCAGCTTAATTTGTTACCTTAATTGAACCTGAGGTAAAGGAAGGCTGCGACTAAGGATTTTTATCCTACAGTATTGAAATAACCATTCCTACATTTGATCAGGATCTGGTTTTAAATTCTGGGTAATATTCTTCAAACAGTTTCATGTGTATGTAAATTCAGTACATGTATTTTGAGACAAGAATTATCTTATGGCTATTCAAAAAAAAAAAAAAGCTGGTATAGAGGCTAGTGGCAAAGAGAAAACTGGAAGGACTAGTTTGGGTTCTTTTAGAGGTAAAAAAAAAGAATTATAGCTGACTAAATGGTAGGTCAGATTTTTCTATTTCAATATATATATATATAAACCAGAGATTCATGTGCATGTTGACTAAATATAATAATTTTGGAAATCATCCAACAGGGTTACAATTTAGAATTTCTTCACAAACCTCTATGGACAGACGTTCAAGAAGCCAACAATTTGTTGGGAAGATATAAATAAATATATATATATATATGAAATTTATTGAATCTCTGGCAGTTTTCAACAATACCTGGTAAAAAGAATAAAAATTGTTGAACTGCAAGATGCTTATTTATGAAATTCCATTACAAGAGGGATACATGCAGACAGTTATAATCTTCGTGAAACCAAATACTGGGCAATTTCACTAGATTTCAGCTATGCATGTCAGCATGTACCATTTCATCAGAATTATCGTCATTACATGAGATTTTATGTAAAATGTCAATGTTGCCAACATTGCCCAACATATACTCGAAGAATATTCACAAAATTATTCTCATTTTTCAGAGTCCATTGAGTTAGACTGTTGTTCTTTTTGGACTATTGGTTCATTATGAACCAAAACAAAAATATGCTGGTACAAGATCAACAGAAATATCTAGATTCTTGGTTTCATAAGTTTTCCCATCAATGCAAAAGGTAAAGCCTTGATAACATATCTATTTGTATCAACTTAAGAGAGAAATGTTACTAGTATTGGTTCAGAATATATGTAATGAACATATGCAGAATCTGAATTCACAGTAACTTCGAAGGGCATTTTGTTATGCAGTTCACAATTCTAAATAGCTCTTATGGGAATTATGCTTTCTTGCGTGAATTAATTCCCAATGCACGATTCTATAAGTGTCCCATCCAATTACGGGGGTACTTTTCTTGGGTTTGATTTTTTGGTAAGATTCTATTTTGCAACACCAGTTATCTGTCTTAAAAAATGTAAATATGCAGACATATTGATCTTTTGTATATCTGAAAACTACTGTATAATAAATCACAACAGATGCTTTGCTGACAGGTTTTTGGGGTCATATAGAGGATCCAATATTCCATGGGTTCTGGAATTAGGGACAAATAGACTGGCTTATAAACTGTCCAGAAATGAGAGTTGTGTAGTTGACCATTAAACATTTAGGGAATGAAATGAAAATCAAATGTTTATTATATAATTAGTGAAGAGCGACAACAGCTGGTTCAGTATATAGACCGCCAAGGGTAACATGGTCATCACAAACTATGTTACTTGACTTAGCATTAATTGATAAACAATGTAATTAAAAGGAGAACATATTATTGGAGGAACAATGTTCTTGCAGATATTTTGTGTCGGGCCAAGAACGTCTGATAGATTGGTCCTTAAAAAAAAGTGAATGAGAAAATATTTTCAAAGATCAACTTATTTGCATCTTGAGAACAGACAAACAGATTTTTATACGACCGCAAAAATTTTTGTGGTCGTATATTGGTATGGTGCTGTCGTCGTCGTCGGCGTCGTCGTCGTCATTGTCTTTGTCGTTGTCGTTGTAGTTGTCATCGTCGTCGTCTGTAGACACTTTAGTTTTTGGTCAATAACTTAAGTTCCAGTTGATCAATCCTTATGAAATTTTAACATAATGTTCTTTGGTACAAAAGGAAGGCTTGGCTTAGTTTTTAGGGTTAAATTGGGTGTTTTCACATGTTTGTCTGAGGAATCTTTATTATTAATCGGATTTTGATGGGGTTTCTTTCAGTGTGCTCCTGAGGAAATTTCCAATCTGGTGTATGCCAACGTATTTCACGCAGCATGTACCGCTCACGAGATAAATGGGGCCCAACAGGGGCAAATCTCCAAAAAAATATTTTTTTTATTTTAAGTCCGATTTTGATGCAGTTTCTTTTAATGGATTCCTTGTGAAAAATTAATATGGCGCTCAGCTATTAGATTTTTGATAACTTGTTTCCTTTCCCAGCTATGAGGGGCCGAACGGGGCCAAATTGCGAATTTGCAGATCATGTAGAATTTTTATTTGTCATTGGATTTCGATGGGATTTTTTTCTTTGGCTTCCTCTTGATCTAAGCTTTCAGTATTATGCCAACGGATTTTGTGTAGGTCTTACCGTTTCCGAGCTACAAGGGGTCAAAGGGTCCAAAAATGCAATTTATCTAAATATGTCAAATCTTTATTTTTCATCGGATTTCAGTGGGATTTTTTTCTTTGGATTCTTCTTGATCTAAGCTTTCAGCAGTATGTGAACGGATTTTGTGTTGCTCTTACCGTTTCCGAGCTACAAGGAGTCAAAGGGGCCAAAAATGCAATTTTTCTAAATATGTCAAATCTTTATTTTTCATCGGATTTCGATTGGATTTTTTTCTTTGGATTCCTCTTGATCTAAGCTTTCAGAGGTATGTAAACAGATTTGGCGTGGCTCTTACCATTTCCGAGCTACATGGGGTCAAAGGGGCCGAAATTGCAAGTTTTCTAAATATGTCATATCTTTATTTTTCATCAGATTTCGATGGAATTTTTTCTTTGAATTTCTATGGATGAAAAGTTTTAGTTGATAGTACATATTTTGCATAGCTCTTATGTTTTTTTCATCAGTAAGTGATCAGCTAATAACTGTGTCAAGCTTCTTTTTGTGTCCATCTAATTATTTTGTCAAGCTCTTTACTGTGTCCACATTCACTTTAAACTACTTTTGTTGAAATTTCAGTGGTCGACATGCTGCGGTCGTATCATGCTGCGCTCGGCGTAGCCCTTTATTTGCACTTGGATTCCACATTCCAAGAGAACAGCTAAGCAGATCTTAGCATTTGATACAATAAAAAATTCATGGGATAATGTGTACACATTTGTTTTATCCATATGTCTCGTATCGAGAGTATTGAACTACTGTTTGTATGATAGTTCCAGTGTCAACTTTTATAAATATCACTCCAATGACGCAGGAGACACTGGTATACGCAGATATTTAATCTATCAATTGACAATCAAGTCAGACTTCCATTGTTGAAGGCCTCATGGTGACTTCAAGATGAAGAACAACAATAAAAGCGTTGTTCCATTGCTTATTATTACCATGTATTTGTAGAGACTTTGTCTCATTTGCATTTACTCCATATTCCTTCATTGTTAATTCCATGTACATGAAGAAGGGATTTGATGAATTAAGCCAAGGGTAGAATTTTTTCATTCAGATCCATATATGTTCAAATTAACAGCTTGTCTTCTTTTCGACATATGTTTCTAAGCAGATGACTTTTATGAAAAAGTAAGAATCTTACTTACAGCAATTGGCAAAAGACCATATATCGTAAGGTTTGAACATGCAATGGCTGGCGTAGAACAAAACATCTTAATGTGCTACTTTATTTCAGGTAGCATAATTTTGAACACACTCTGTAACATAGAACATTATTGCAGGATATCGTTCAATAATCCCAGTATTTTTGTCCTTTGTGTCAACATTAAAGTGGGTATTCACTATCCAACTGTAATCAGGCTTGTAAAGACATGTTTAATTCAAGACCACCTAAACATAATTTTCACTATAATATGATCTAGAAATCGTTTTGCTATCTCTTGAACAGAAACTATTTGAACCATTGATACAAGTTGGTTTAAATTTTATGATATTAAAAAAAAAATTTTCTGAATGAAATCCTTAACCTTTTTTATACGACCCCAAAAATTTTTGCAGTCGTATGATGGTATGGTGCTGTCGTCGGCGTTGTCGTCGTCGTTGTTGTCGTCGTTGTCGTCGTCGTTGTCGTTGTCGTCGTCTGTAGACACTTTTGTTTTTGGTCAATAACTTAAGTTTAAGTTGACCAATCCTTATGAAATTTTAACACAATGTTCTTTGGCACAAAAGGAAGGCTTGGCTTAGTTTTGCTCATTGTGGCCCCACCCGTTTTGAAAAAAGGGGCCAAAAAGGGTTAAATTTGATGTTTTAACATATTTGACTGTAGAATCTTTATTATTTATCAGATTTTGATGGGGTTTTTTTCAGTGTCTTCCTGAGGAAATTTCCAATCAGTCAATGCCAAGGGATTTCGTGTGGCATGTACCGTTCACGAGATATATGGGGCACAAAGGGGGCCAATTTCAAAAATTTTATTTTTTTATTTTTAGTTCGATTCGATGCAGTTTTTTGCAGTGGATTCCTTATAAAAAATTACTATAGCGCTGCACCATTAGATTTTTGATAACTTGTTCCTTTTCCAATCTATGAGGGGCCCAATGGGGCAAAAATTGAAAACATGCGGATTACCTAAAATTTTTATTTTTTCATCCAATTTCAATGGGATTTTTTTCCTTTGATTCCTCTCATTGTAGGCTTTAAGTAGTATGTCGACAGATTTGGCAAAGCTCTTATCGTTTCCGAGGTATTAGGGGTCAAAAGGGCCAAAATTGCAATTTTTAGAAATATGTAAAATCTTTATTTTACATCAGATTTTGATGGGATTTTTTTCTTTGGATTCCTCTCAATGTAAGCTTTCAGCAGTATGTCAACAGATTTGATGTAGCTCTTACTGTTTACGAGCCATAAGGGGTCAAAGAGGTCAAAATTGCAATCATTAGAAATATGTGAAGTCTTTATTTTTCATTAAATTTGGTGGGATTTTTATCTTTGGATTGTTATCATTTTAAGCTTTCAGTGATATGGCAGTATATTTTGCATTGCTCTTTGGTTTCCAAGCTATAATGGATCAAAGGGGCCTAATTGCAATACTTCAAAATATGTGAAATCTTTATTTTTCATTGGATTTCAACCTGAGTTTTTTCTTTGGATTTTTCTTGATGGTCTTAGCTCTTATCCTAGTAATAAGGGATTAAAAGAGCTAATTTTTATTTTCACTAGTTTGTGTCCAGTTAATTTCTATGAAAAGGTCCTTATTGTGTCCACCAAATTACTGTGTCCTCATTAATTTTAGTTTACACTTGTCCAAATTTCAGTGGTCGACATGCTGCGGTCGTATCATGCTGCGCTCGGCGTAGCCCTTTATTAAACAGATGCAGTGATTTACAATGTCTACGAATAAATAACAGTTAATGAATAACAAAATACCGAGGTTACTGAAACAGGAACTAAACAAAGGGACATAGTCTAGATAGCAAAACAAAATAGGCCATGTCATTTTGTCACTAAAGTTTTTGTACCCTTTTATCAAGAAAATTGATGTTGGACCCAATGAGGGTATTGTCTTGTTATTTAACTAGGACTAAGAATTTCAGAGATAAGCTCAAGTAGTTATATTAAAATATTTAGATCAGAACATGAAAGCCTATGCACACTCTACTAGGGCAATTACTTTAAGTTGGGCTCTGTCCAAAGGAATTTAAATATCTTCCACTTTGAACAGTGAAGATAAGATATCTGAGTCAACTTTTGTCAATTTTTTATTCAAGACATGTAGATGCTACAAAGTTTTAGAATAATGTGCATTTTCTATTTTGTAGAACAAACAGTATTTGATATACACAGTTTGTTATTGTCAATGGTGTTGGAAGTTTTTATAGACTTTTAACTAGTATGATTCTGTATTTAGTGAATGGAGAGTTTTGGAAGAAAAAATTTTCACTATCCAACCTCCAACAACTTTGAAATCAGCAAGTATTCTAATAGTATACCTCACTGGTAAGATGGAATGTACATTATATAAAATGAAATAATTTGAATCTCTAGTTGAGATTTTATATAATGTTAAATGGAATACTTACCAGTGAGCGGGCCACCATCCATCCCCAAATGAAAATTTAATTTTGTTTGGGTTGAGATGTAAATTTTAAGTTTTACAATTTATTGCAAAAAATATAACTGATAGGTAAATAGTGATTACCTGTCAAGGTGAACACACATCATATGGATGTTTTAATTAGTGTCACCTAAATGTTTAATTGCAGTGAGATAACTAACGACCAAAAGACTATTCTAATAGTATTCCTCACTGGTAAGTATTCCATTTAACATTATATAAAATCTCAACTTGAGATTCAAATTATTTCATTTTTCTTCAAATTGTGTTGTGTTTGAGCCTTTTTTCATTAATTACTTTCAGAAAGGGCTTCAGATATAGTAAATAAAGACTCGTACAATTCCGAAGAGATGTTCTTATGTAACGGTTTAAAGTATCCGCTGTGAAATAAGTTCCAAAGAAACATATTTCATAGCTCACCTGGTAAAATAATCTCCAGTTGGAAAGTATTTACTGTTCACCTGGTGAAATAATCTCCAGACGGAATAAATCTCATAGATATAACAATGACATTTGTTCCATTTGGAGCTTATTTCACAGGATACTATTTTACCTTACATTTATGCGGAGACCGTTTCTTGTTTAGACCTGATAAGAATCTGGATTTTTGTCCCCCGCCGCAACGCAACGGGGGGACATGTTAATGGTCTGCCTCCATGTGTCACGTTTTTTGTGGACAAAACTCCTCAGAAACCCCTGGTCAGAATTCATTCAAATTTTACAGGATTGTTAGTCACCATTAGTACTAAATCATATCACATCGCCATTTTGATTTGTCAAATTTTGTGGGAGTTATGGGACTTTGATTATTTCCACATTGTTATACAATGGCAAATCTTGTGGACGGAACTCCTCAGAAACTGCTGGCCTGAATTCATTCAAATTTTACAGGATTATTAGTCACAATTAGTACTAGATCATATCGCATCACCATTATGATTCGTCAAATTATGTGGGAGTTATGGGACTTTGATTATTTCCACATTGTTATACAATGGCAAATCTTGTGGACGGAACTCCTCAGAAGCCTCTGGCCAGATTTCATACAAATTTTACAGGATTGTTAGTCACCATTAGTACTAGATCATATTGCATCGCCATTTTGATTCATCAAATTTTGTGGGAGTTATGGGACTTTGATTATTTCCACATTGTTATACAATGGCAAATCTTGTGGACGCAACTCCTCAGAAACCGCTGGCCCAAATTCATTCAAATTTTACAGGATCGTTAGTCACCATTAGTACTAGATCATATGGCATCACCATTTTGATTCCTCAAATTATGTGGGAGTTATGGGACTTTGATTATTTCCTGATTGTTATACAATGGCAAACTCCTCAGAAACTGCTGGTCAGAATTCATTCAAATTTTACAGGATTGTTAGTCACCATTAGTACTAGATCATATTGCATCTCCATTTTGATTCGTCAAATTTTGTTGGAGTTATGGGACTTTAATTATTTCCACATTGTTATACAATGGCAAATCTTGTGGAGGCAACTCCTCAGAAACTGCTAGTCCAAATTCATTCTAATTTTGAAGGATTGTTAGTCACCATATGTACAACATCATATCCCATCGCCATTTTGATTCGTCAAATTTTACAGGAGTTATGGGACTTTATCGACTTATTGCATGTGACAGCTTAGAAACTTTTGTGGGCACAACTCCTCGGAAACCACTGAGCGGATTATGCTGATATTTTGTTTGAACATTTGCGACCATATGTACTTTATCATATTATGCTGCCATTTTGATTGGACAAATTTATCGGGAGTTATGGGACTTTATCAACTTAATGCATACTACAACATAGGAAGACTTTGTGGACACATCCCTCAAATTCAATTCAGGGATTTTGCTGAAATTTTGCTTGGCTGTTTGCCACCTAATGCAGTTGATCATATCCTGCTGCCATTTTGATTCGCAAAATTTTACATGAGTCATTGGACTTTATCGACTTTACTGCAGCAGCAGCGGACATAGCTATGCGTAGCAATCATGTTTTTTCGGCAGCGGCGGATAAAAATCATCGACACGGTCGGCTTTTAGGGGATGCAGCACTGCCTGAGAACCTAGCTTATTTCTTTTAGCCTTAAATATAGGACCCTATGGGAAATGCATTCATAACATATCCCTATTTGAAAGTGCTGTTCTTAATTGGTTATGGAGCTTCCTACAAATGACTTGTGTGTTGTAAATGATTTTCATTCTTTTTTTCAATATCAACTTCCTGACTTTACAAAGAAATAAAAAACAGTAAGAGAAGAATTTACAAAATCACCAAAAAAACTAAGGTTACATCTTAAATCCCTAGGTTATAGCTTAAGGGAAAAAAATGGTTCAAGTATCATGTTAAATGTAGCCGGACAGTCATTTCACAACATAACTGATGTAGCTTATTATTTCAACACATTCTTTACTACCCTGACATCTACTCTGGTCGATAAATTACCCACTGCTTCCAGAATAATTGTTACTTAGTTAAAACGTCAGAAAGTTGTGAAAATAATATCTGCCTTTCAAACTTAAAACCTATCAACGAGAAATGTGTACAACGAAATAAAAAATCTAAACTCCTACTAAAGCACTGGAATAGATAATATTCCAGCAAGATTCATTTAAGATTGTGTTGGCAAATAAATAACATATCTAGTAATCCTGTCTATATCAACAGGTATTGTGACAAGCAAAATTGAATTAGCCAGAGTGAAACCTTTATATATAAAAAATATTAATAGAAAAGAAGAACAAAATTAGTGCCCAGTAAGCATTCTTTGTATTATTTCCAAAATTCTTGAAAATCTATCTATATGCAGCTAGAAAAGCATCTTATTGAAAATGATTTGCTGTATCGATTCCAGTCTGGTTTTATATCTTCTTACTCAATCGATACTCGTCTCATCCATCTATTTGACCATATAAAATTGCAAACATCAGAGTATTATTTACTGGAATGGTCATAGCAGATCTTCAAAAGGCAATGGACTTAAATGACCATCATATTTTTGTGAAAAACTATAGGCATTGGAGATTAGCGATACCAAAGTGTAAGAATCTTATTCAACATATAAATGTAAATGGAACTGAGTCAGAATTGATCAATATTACTTTTGGTGTTTCAGAAGGAAGCATTTTAAGGCTTCTGCTTTTCCATTATGTAAATGATATGTCCTTAAGTATACATTCAGACTGCAAACTCCTCCTGTCTGCTGACAACTGTAGCACTATAATTTTTCTCACAAGAATCCCGACGTTATATCTAACAAACTAGGGAAAGAACTATCCTGTAGTAATTTGCTTGTCAATAACAAACTTTCTTTACATCTGTGAAAACTGAATGTATTATATTTGGTCCAAAAGAAAAAATGATTTACAAATTTTGAAGTAAAATGTGACGATCATTTCATAAAATCTCAACCTAAAATAAAATATCTTGACCTACATATTGATCAAAATTTATCTGAAGAGAGTACTGTTAATTCTATAATCAAAAAAGTAAATTCAAGACTAAAGTTTATTCATGCAAATAGCTTTTCAAAAGACAACAGAAAAAGTTTTTCAATGGATCTCATCCAATGTCATTTCAATTATTCTTGCTCTTCCTTGGTTGCCAATCAACCAATCAAGATTCTATAGAAATTCTACATGTATTGTATACCAATTTGTACTGCCTGAAGGGGTTTACTTTGATACTACAGTAATGACAAATTAGTATACAAAAGAATTCTATAGAATCTTGATTGGTTGATTGACAAAGAAAAGATAGGAGTTTTGAAGCAGTTGTTATAGGTGTTACTTGAGGAATATTGGTATGTTCATTGAAGAATTGCAAATATAATACGTTATTGAGCCAGGAAATCTGCCATAAATCTGCTTAAAAACCATGACTCTCTTAAAATGACTTGAAGCAATTCCTTCAAACCTTTCTGAGCAATTATTGCAATACGTATATGTTAAACAATTATTTGCCATGTTTTATGGACTATAAAGCCCGAGGCGTAGTAGAGGGGTTTATACCGTATATCGGGTTATTTTCGCGTCGGCTTTTGTTTGCGATTTTGGTGTAAAACAGGCTAGTGAAAAATTCGCTAAGTTTAAAGTTCGCATTTTATACTCAACATAGTGAGTTTGAATTGGCAGTGAAATTTATGCGGAGGCTAAAATACGTGTATGATTTCCTACCACGGACACGGCGAAAATTAGACACACGCGAAAAAATCCTGATATAGGGTAGTACATAAAACATGGCAAATCATTGTTTGACCAATTTAGAACATCATCACTGCTCCAAGACATATAGGATATTTTCAAAATCAATTATGACTTGATTAAAATCATTTGTGTAATCAAGTACGAACAATGGAACTAATGAGATGGAAATTCTTTACATGTCACTTCACAAGTTGCCCTAAGCAGTAACGCTTGTATAACCATATACTTGTATAGGTTGTATTATGCACCATTGAGAATTGAATGAACAATTGTTAGGAAAGAAAGGAAAATTTTAAAAGAACTTCTCTTGTATAAAAATCAATGTATTTCATTTGTGAATTGAATTTTAAGCAAGATGAATGCTAAAAATGATCATCCAAACTAAATATATTTATATTGTTATTAAAATAAAATTGTTATAATTATTAATCATGTTATTCAAGCTACACTTCAGTTTGTGATGATGGGAAGTTGTCATGGGCGTATGACATTTGCGCCGATTTTATGAATTTCAAATTTTTCATTTGTGCCGATTTCATTTTTATACCCCCGCAAACAAAGTTTGGGGGTATATAGGAATCACCCTGTCCGTCCGTCCGTCTGTCCGTCTGTCTGACCTTGTCAGCACATGTTCTCTTAAACAGCTGCTTGGATTTTGGTGAAATGTTACACAGTTGTAGTATACCATCTGAAGATGTGCAGGAAGTTATATGGTTACTGCCCAAAATTTTGAAGGGGAGGTAATTAGTCTTGGAATATTTTCTGGAAAAAGGGGGAGGTGAACCTTGTCAGCGCATGTTCTCCTAAATGACTGCTTGGATTTTGATGAAATGTTACACAGTTGTAGTACACCATCTGATGATGTGCATGAAATAATATGGTGGCTGCCCGAAATTTTAAAGGGGAGATAATTGGTATAGGAATCACCCTGTCTGTCCGTCTGTCCATCTGTCTGTCCGTCCGTCTGTCTATCCGTCCGTCTGTCTATCCGTCCATGTACCTTGTCAGCGCATGTTCTCTTAAACGGCTGCTTGGATTTTGATGAAATGTTACACAGTTGTAGTACACCATCTGATGATGTGCATGAAATAATATGGTGGCTGCTCGAAATTTTAAAGGGGAGATAGTTCCTCTTTGAATATTTTCTGGAAAAAGGGGGGAGTCGAACCTTGTCAGCGCATGTTCTCCTAAACAGCTGCTTGAATTTTGATGAACTGTTACACAGTTTTAGTACACCAACTGAAGATGTGCATGAAGTAATATGGTTGCTGCCTGAAATTTTAAAGGGGAGATAATTTGCCTTTGAATATTTTCTGTGTAAAGGGGAGGGGTGATCCTTGTCAGCACATGTTCTCCTAAACCACTTCTTGGATTTTGATGAACTATTTCACAGTTTTAGTACACAAGCTGAAGATGTGCTTGAAGTAATATGGTTGCTGTTTGAAATTTTAAAGGGGAGATAATTTGTAAAAGGGGCAGGTATATCATTTTGTCCACATTTGTACTGTGTTCACAACTGTATTGGGTCCACACACACTTAGATTTACACATGCCATATTGATTCAGGGTCCAATTAGTGGGGGTATACCTGGCTGCCATTCGGCAACAGCTCTAGTTTCATTTGCGCTGATTTTATTTATACCCCCCGCAAACAAAGTTTTGGGGGGGTATATAGGAATCACCCTATCTGTCTGTCCGTCTGTATGTCCGTCTGTCTGTCTGTCTGTCCACACTTCTTGTAAGTGCAACTCCTCTTAAACCACTAGAAGGATTTTGATGAAACTTTACACAAAGGAAGGACACTATATGGAGATGTGCATGAAGGAATATAATTATTGTCTGAAACCAGGAAGGGGAGATAATTTGACTTTGACTTTCTGTTGATTCCCTATGTATGGGTAACCTCGTAAGCGCAACTCCTCTTGAACCACTTGAATGATTTTGATGAAACTTAAGACGAAGGAAGGACATGATATGGAGATGTGCATGAAGGAATATTATTATTGTCTGAAACCCGGGAGGGGAGATGATTTGACTTTGACTTTTTGTTGATTCCCTATGTATGGGTTACCTCGTTAGCGCAACTCCTCTTGAACCACTTGAAGCATTTTGATGAAACTTTACACAAAGGAAAGACACTATATGGAGATGTGCACGAAGGAATATAATTATTGTCTGAAACCTGGAAGGGGAGATAATTTGACTTCGACTTTTCATTGATTCCCCTTGTATGGGTTACCTCGTAAGAACAACTCCTCTTAAACCACTGGAAGGATTTTGATGAAACTTTAGACAAAGGAAGAACACTATATGGAGATGTGCATGAAGGAAAATAATCATATATCTGGAACCAGGAAGGGGAGATAATTTGACCTGGACTTTCTTTGATTCCTTCTGCAATGATTTTTTTGGACTTGGACATTTATCAAAGAAATAATTCAAAGCATAGATATTGTAAAATCAAACTGTGGGAGAAAACACCTTTTTTTCATTGTAATTCTCTTGAAAAGTTGTTTTCAAAGTGTTGTCATGAAATTTCTTTAACGCTTATGTTTTTCGTATTAAATGTCAAAAGAGGAGAAAGAAGGGTGAATTTTATATTTGTCTGATTTGACAGAGTTTTTTCATTGGAACCTTTGTGAAATGTTCTTTCTTGAAGATTATATTATTGTGTTCATACTTATACTGTGTCCACCCCTGTATTGTGTCCACACCCACTTAAATTTGCACTTACCATATCGATTCAGTGTTCAATGAGCGGGGGGTATATTTGGCTGCCATTCGGCGACAGCTCTTGTTTTTCATTTGCGCTGATTTTTTTTTTCATATGACGCAGGTAAAATATGTGCTACGCATTAATAGAAGGTATGTTGGTTAATGCTGGAAAAAAGCAGTGTTAAAATGCCAAAGTGTATTAATGCCTCATTTAAAATATACTTTAATTTTTGTATTTTGTTACTTTTTTTTACATTCATATTTGAAAGGCAAAAGTTGAAAGTTCCAAGATAAAAGTTGGAGCTTAAAAGTTGAGATTAAAAAAAAAAATGAATAACTACGAAAGGCTGATATCATATAATTCTAAAAATTATTTAAATTATACATTGAAAATATTGGTTTAATCTGGCTATAAACTGATGTATGGTACTGTACCTTACTGATACCAATACCAATACGTCTTGTAAAGACAAGGCCACTGAAGGTTCTGTTGTGATAAATATGTACTTAGTTAAATATCTGCATTTATATTTTTATTCCATTTTTATAACCCTTTGAGCTTTATTTGTAATCCATGTAAGCTTTTTGCGAAAGAAAATTGCTGATTTTCATCAGTATAGTGTGAACAAATGAAAATATTACCTGTATTTGACAAGAAATTAACAAGTAAAACAATCGGCACAAATGAAAAAAATAATCGGCGCAAATGAAAGAAAAAATCGGTGCAAATGAAATGCAAATCAGCGCAAATGCAAAACGCCGGTTGTCATTAATAAGTTATAAGCATATAGCCCTAGGCATAAATATCTTTTCAGTCAGATGGTCCACAATGTCCTGCAGCCTTCAATATGTAGATTAATACCCAAGTACTGTTAGGTGGTGGACCAAAATTTCTCCTTTGTTGAAAGATGGACTGAAGCTTTATATCTAAACAATACCTATTGTAACAGTACAAGTGTTAATCTGCCTTAGGACATTCTATTGTCAATCAACTCTTGATTAAATTACCTATAGGAAAAATTTTCTTCCTTGGTCAAGAATTTTCTTTTGTCATTGGATGATTGCTCAGTAATGACTTAATGATGAAATATGATTATGGTCAGTCTTTTTGTTTTTCATCAAGTCAATATTGAGCAATCATTCAATGTCCGTGTCCGTGTCCCCATTTGGGTATATTTCTTGGGAACTATATATGAAGGTTAGGATCATCAAACTTTGTATGCACATGTATCTTGGGTGGTCTCACTGCCCCAGGAAAATTAGGTCTCTCTGACCTATATTTCACACTTGATCGCCTTACATTTAATCTTAGGACTGAGTTCATATCTCAGGTACTGTGCATTATAGGATCATCTAACCTTGCATGTGCATGCATCTTTGGCGGTAGGTCAGCATCCAGGCAAAATTAGGTCACTTTGACCTACATTTTCCCCATGATTGACTTACATTCAAGTTTAGATCCGAGTTCATATCACAGGTACTGTACATGATAGGATCATCTAACCTTGCATGTGCATGCATCTTTGGCAGTAGGTCAGCATCCAGGCAAAAAAAGGTCCCATTTACCTACATTTTCCGCATGATTGACTTACATTCAAGTTCATGTCAAAGTTCATATTTCAATTACTGTACATGGTAGGATCATCTAACCTTGCATATGCATACATCTTGGATGGTACATCATCCTCAAGTCCAAATTTGGTCAATTTGACATACATTTTCTGCTTGATTGATTTACATTCAGATGCCAATCACTGTACATGATAGTGTCCTTTTACCTTGCATATGCATGCATCTTGGATGATACATAAGCATCTACTGATTTAGGACAAATTGGGTCCTTTTGACCTAAATATTACGCTTGATTGCCTTAATTACACTCAACTTCTTGGAAGAGTTCATATTTCAGTCAAGGTACATTGTAGGATCATCTAACCAGGGATCCGGAAATGCCACTTTTTTGTTGGTCATGACTGAAATTCTCAATTTTTGACCGAATCGAATTTCCACATTTTGGACATTCACAAAAATTGTATGTAGAAAAATTGGACATTCTACAAGACAATGGATGTAGAATTTGACTTGAATCACCAAACCACTAATTAAATTTGATGTGAGATGTTAACAGGTAATCGCCCCTGAGGGAACCCCGGGGTATAGAAATAGGACCTAGTATCTCCGGCTTGTGGGGTATGACACCCCCCCCCCCCCCCCCCCAAACAGGGCTGACCCCAAGGGAACCCAGGGATATATAAATAGGACCCATTCCATGGTTGTGCGGGCTAAATAAATACACAACCCATCTTTTGGATTGGATGTAAACTCAGGTCCACGTGTTGGAAGAAATGTCACCCTTCCTGCACGTTAAAGAACCCTTGTAGCAAGCTCTTGTTTTAGTGATCCGTAGGTGATCGGCTACAAGGCTAAACTCCCTGCACCTTTCGATTTCACCCTACTTTTCCAGTGGCAGTCCTTACTTAACAGTTTTCACCACTATATAGCTGAAATATTGCTGAAGTTGGCATTAAACATCAATCAATCAATCATTAAATAAACATGTCATCACCTATAATTGGATAAACAGGTGATTGTAACACCTTTGTTGATTGCCAATTACGAATTTATGACACTTCTGATGATGTGTTAAAGGATTGTAAATTGAATCATAGGCAAGAGAAGCATTTAAAATGGGGATGTTTAGAAGTTATTTCACTTCAAACATATTTCCTTTTTAACTCCCATATTTTACCGACCACTACTTTCATTTCTACTGGCTCACCGATCGTGCCTGCGTGTAGGTAAAATTAATTGGGAGGTAGATAAAATCCAATACTACTGTAAATAAAATTATATTTTATTTCCACTGTATTTTCATAGTCTTTAAAATTTAATTTGAATGGAATGCATTCATAGCCGTTTCTGATTTTGTTCGAGGTTACAACACAGGTGTCATTTCCGGTTTACTTTCATTTTTTGTCATCTAAGAAAACGTCAACTGAATTTGGACATTTGGACATCACTTCAATTAATAAACATGAATTATCAACTGAATGCATGCAGTACTTTCTTAACCTCAGTCATCAAAATATAAGGCTGAAATCAAACGTTTGCTTTGAATACCTAACTTAAATCGCCATCATTGAAAAAAAGGGGGGGTAAAGATGGTCAAAATTTTCAGTCACATTTTTTTTTACCCCGCCAAAAATGACCGAAATTGGGTGTGAAAATTTCCGGATCCCTGCATCTAACCTTGTATATGCATGCATTTCAGATGGCATATCAGTATCCAGGCAAAGTTGTGTCATTTTGACCTACATTTTCTGCTTGATGGAATTATCATTGAATATAACAAAATAGTTAAATTTTCAGCTACTGTATGTAAAATGTACATGTTAATGTAAACTTAGATATGCATCCATCTCTGATATTGAACAGTATCAAGGCAAAGTTAAATTATTGTGACCATATGCCGCAACGAGGTGAACTTTGTAAGCGTTGATAACCTATGTTTTGTCTTTCTCCAATATTATCTTCCTGTTTGACAGGACTTCAATTTTTTAGCTCACAAGGAGGAATGTCTGGAGAACTATTGTCATACCCCTGGCGTCGGCATCATTGGCTTCATCAGAAAAAATTTAACCTTGCTTGATGGAATAGAGACCTTAAGTGCTAGGATGTTGATTTTTGGTATGTGACTTCCTTATGGTGAGAGCTTTCTAGCGGTACCATATTTGTAGACATTTTGAGTTTGACCTTGCCCTGAGGGCAAATTTTAAAAAACTTTAACCTTGCTTCTAGAAGATAGGCTTTTAGTGGTAGGGTACCCATATTTGTTATGTAACTTCCTAATGATGAGAGCTTTCTAATGGTACCATGGTGGAGCTCGATTGGAAGGTTCATGTTGAAAATGTGCACCTGGTCAACACTTACATAATCCCTATAAAACTTCAAAATAATGCATTCAATTCTTATAATTACATTTTGCAACCAAATCTTAAAAAACAAATTTATTAAAAAAAGATAGTACATCATATATAATGGGATTCTTTTTTTTTCACTAATTCATCCACCACTTGGTCATGTGGTCAAATGTGTTTCATGGGAATTGCAACTTCACATTGATATGCCTCGCAAGCGATGTTCACTAATCAAATTGACGGAATTCAAATGAATATTCATAAATGTAATTATTTATACGCAAAACTGATTAGTAGGAAGCTGCATACCCAATTTAAAATCATGCAGCTCATTTAGAGTGAGCTGAGAATTTTCCAAAGTTAATAAACAAGAGTTGTCAGAAGACAACATAGCTCATTGGGTATCAGAGTGATCTCAATGCACAATAAATCTGAAATAATACATTATTGTAATTATATGTTTTAAAATTTTTAGATGTGATATAAGGGCACTTCATAGGGAAGTTGCATACCAAATATAAACACTTTATCACTTAACAACTAACTTCTAGAAGCAAGGTAAAATTTTTATACGACCGCAAAAAATTTGAGGTCATATAATGGTATGGCGCTGTCGTCGTCTTCGTTGTTGTCGTCGTCTGTAGACACTTTTGTTTTTGGTCAATAACTTAAGTTCTAGTTGACCAATCCTTATGAAATTTTACCACAGTGTTCTTTGGCACAAAAAGAAGGCTGAGGTGGGTTTTGGTTATTTTGGCCCCTCCCGTTTTTAAAAAAGGGGCCAAAAAGGGCAAAAAATTGGTTGTTTTCACATATTTGGCTGTAAAATATTTATTATTTATTGGATTTCAATAGGGTTTCTTTCAGTGTGTTTCTAATTAACGGATTTTATGTGGCATGTACCGTTACGAGATAAATGGGGCCCAAAAGGGGTGATTTTCAAAAATTTCTTTTTTTTTTCAATTTTTGTCCGATTTTGATGCACTTTTTTGCAATGGATTCTTTTTGAAAATAAATTTAGAGCTACACCATCAGATTTTTTGAGCTATTAGGGACCAAATGGGGAAAAAATTGCAAATTTGCAGATTACCTAAAAGTTTTATTTTTCATCTGATTTGGATGGAATTTTTATGCCCCCGCCGTTAGGCGATGGGGGCATTAAGTTTCACCCTTGTCCGTCTGTCCGTCCGTATGTACGTCCGAAAATTTTCGTCAAGGATTTCTCAGCTTGTGTATGCAGTAATGATTTGATATTTGGTCTGAAGCTTTAGTATGATGAGTTGTACCGTGTCTCCCCTTTCCAAGTCTGTAACTCATCTACTTCCTGTTTGACGACAACTGAATTTTTCCCATTATAGCCATATATTGAAATTTTTCGTCAAGGATTTCTCAGCTTTTGTATGCAGTAATGATTTGATTTTTGGTCTGAAGCTTTAGTATGATGAGTTGTACAGTGTCTCCCCTTTTTAAGTCCTTAACTCATCTACTTCCTGTTTGACAACAACTTTGATTTTTTCCCATTATAGCCATATATTGAAATTTTTCGTCAAGTATTTCTCAGCTTGTTTATGCAGTAATGATTTGATATTTGGTCTGAAGCTTAAGTATGATGAGTTGTACCATGTCTCCCCTTTCCAAGTCCGTAACTAATCTACTTCCTGTTTGACGACAACTTTGAATTTTCCCATTATAGCCATATATTGAAATTTTTATACCCCCGCTTTGTAAAAGCGGAGGGTATATAGTGATGGTGGTGTCCGTCCGTCTGTCCGTCCGTCCGTCCGTCCGTCCGTCATTCCGTCCATCCGTAACACTTTTACTGTCAAAGTTTTCTCGGCTTCTACAGGAGGGNACCCTTTCCAAGTCCGTAACTCATCTACTTCCTGTTTGACGACAACTTTGATTTTTTCCCATTATAGCCATATATTGAAATTTTTCGTCAAGTATTTCTCAGCTTGTTTATGCAGTAATGATTTGATTTTTGGTCTGAAGCTTTAGTATGATGAGTTGTACAGTGTCTCCCCTTTTTAAGTCCGTAAATCATCTACTTCCTGTTTGACAACAACTTTGATTTTTTCCCATTATAGC
>MJUU01063960.1:17225-28604 GCA_002080025.1 Modiolus philippinarum
TCACTCATGCATGACTAAGGAGCCAGGGCCACCATCCAGGCGTGGAATCGGTATGTACTCCCCAAGACGCAACTGCATATCAAATATCAAGTGCATAGGACTACTGGTATTGGCTGTACAAACTGCTTGCTAAAAACTTAAAGTGATCGTTCATGTGTGACTAAGGGGCCAGGGCCACCATCTGGGCATGGAATCGGTATGTACTCCCCAAGACGCAACTTTATAACAAATATCAAATGTGTAGGACTACTGGTATAGGCTGTACAAACTGCTTGCTAAAAACTTAACGTGATCGTTCATGCGTGACTAAGGGGCCAGGGCCACCTCCGGGTGTGGAATCTGTATGTGCTACCCAAGACGCACCTGCATGTCAAATATCAAGTGCCTAGGACTACTGGTATAGGCTGTACAAACTGTTACCTAAAAACTTAATGTGATCATTCATGCACGATTAAGGGGCCAGGGCCATAATCTAAGTAGGGATTTGAGTTTTACCCACAATAATGCAACTGCACATCAAATACTATGGACCTACAACTAACATAAACTTGTTAATTCACAATAGTTTGCAATTGTTGACGCCGCCGCTGCCGGAAACACTATCCCTTAGTCTCCCTTCCACTACTTTTTCGTTGCGGTCAAGACAAAAATTAAGCCAGGGGTTGTAACCCCCAGAACCCCCTCTGGATCGGCAAATGTTTTCATAGATACAGATTATTTTTCATGAATATAAAGCCATTGAAATGCTTTGGATTTTGCTGAAATGATTATAGTAGCCAGCAGAATTTTACTGGGACCAAGGTCTATTTAAATTTTTTTTATAGCCACCTGGGCCTGTCTACACAATTTTATGAGCCCCAGCCAAAATTTTAGGTAACTGGGCCCCTGATCAGTTGCACTCATTCCTGTGATTATATTTTATCTCCACAGTTGAAACATAAATTGTTGAAATTCCCACATTCAACAAACAAATTTATAGATATTTCTGTACTTTTGTAAATTTAAATTGACCAAACATTATATAGTATATGATATACTTACTTTAGGACTTTAACACAACAAAAGTCGTCAACAGACACTCCAATGAATGAAAAATCAGAATACAAAGTTCCCCCTCATTATCTACGTAAATAATAGATACTATTTCACAAAACAAATCAATAACCTAGCTCCGGTTATTGTAAACATTTCCTTCATTAAAACAATTGTGACGATGAGAAAGAACAGGTTTAAATCTGTTGGTCATAGAAACTAACCATTTATCTTGCATTGACGAAACCTTTAAACGATTTTATAATTTTGTATAACGATCTTTCACCTGTGTAGGCTAAAATGCTTCCATTTAAATAAACTGTCCGACAGGTTATTAATTTCAGAAATGAACTCCAACATTAAAAGTTCAAAAAGTCAACATTTTATTTAATATGGTGAAATTAAGCTTTAAACCAATATACAAGGAAGTCATTGTTGAATCGTAGCATTGTTTACAGACTGCCTGATTTAAATATATATGATATCCTAAGGTTTAATGTTACCCCATAATAAGATACTAATATATGCTAGGTAAAAACCTTTATATGACATAAGAAATTATTGATTTTGTTGTACCAGATATATATATTTAAACACCATATTTGTAACTACATACAAAATGAAATTGATTTTCGCTACATGTAGTGACTTATAACTTATAACTGACAAATGATCTTTGAATGATTTTCTTGACAACATTAGAATGCAAACAGAATTCCGTATTTGCTTTGCAATCCAACAAAAATTTTCTAAGATTTTTTTTTTAATTAAAACTACATTAATAAAGTTAATCAAATTTCAAGTGTACTTACAATACAAAAGGATTACATTAATTATCTTGCTATTTTCCCACTAAACCCTCCCCCAAAATATATAGATATATATACATCCTTCAACTGAAATGTTTAGCATTTTAATTTAAAATGCAATAGATCTTGCAGCTGATATTTGTATCAGTTTAGTTGAAAAAGATAATGTACTCATTTGAGGGGAGAGGGTTACATAGTTATTCACACCTCTTTTCATTGTTTTCCCTTCAATTTTGTACTTTCTCTGATAACCTCTACTCTTTTTCTATCACAATTTTATTTTTTTCTGTCTTATTCATTCCTCCCAACCCCTTTATCCCTTCTCCCACACACTGTGTTTCAGCCTCCCTTTTATACAGTTAATCCACTCAGACTAGCCAGTCATAAAAATCACCAAATCACTGACCCCATTAAACCTTGTACTTGAAATACTTCATCAAATGAGTAATCCTTATAAAATATATATAAACAGTAAATATACAAATCCTTATGTATGTAAATGTCAAATCTATTTACATATTTCATTGAAATACATAATCTGCTGGACATTCAAATCAGCAACCAGTATAATGCCACTAAAGTGAAAAGTTGTCAGCTAATTGAGGGAAATATTTGAAATTTCATACTTTGGAAGATTTAGAGGATATATATCCGATGATGACAACAAAGATTATAGAAATGACAAATTTTGTATTACAACATATATGTATTTTTTTATGTCATGCACATCTCCATTATGGTGTACTAACTTTGGCAAAACTTCTCATATCCTATAGGAAATGCCATTACAGCTAACAATATAAAACAACACAAATATATTCTTAAATAAAAGCAAGCAGAAAACTTGAAAAGATTCAATTATCTCCCTTTAATTGTAAATATGTAATTTTTTGGACACTATGCTATAGTTGAAACTCAGAAACAGGAGGTGTACATTGCTACTGGCATTAAGTACACCATGAAAGATTTGTTAGTATTAATACCTATACTAGATTATGCTGGGTCAGTCAGGATTATCTTTATAATTATTTTATATGCATACTAATGTTAAGTTTATTTTAGGGCTTACCAATAAATTTGAGAAGATTTGCTTAAAATGATGGATGGATATCAAACAACAGACATACAGCTGAACAGTTTGATTACTTTTACATCTTTAATTAAGATGGTAAACTATGAATAAAATGTTTGGCAAAGAATGAATCAATTCACTTTATACAAGAATTAGCAGAACTAATACAAAGGTTAGGTTTATATTCAGCCATGTTGTCAAATTGTCAACATGAATAACATGAAGTAATTGAATTACTAATTCCTGAATTTGTATGAGTTTTTTGTCACATATGATCTCCGTTTACACTCAGTCATCAACCTTGTGAAGTGGAAAGTTCAGTTTTTACACAGATTAATGGTGTTTGTATTTGGCCATTAACCTTTTGAATTTGTAAGTTAAGGTAGATGGGTAGTCCAAATTTTTTTCCATAGATTTTTTTTATTTTCTCAGGAAAGTTTCCTTATTATATAAGCATTGAAATAAAAAAATAAAAAAGGGGGGTCACCGTGCTTGTTTTTAAAATAACTGATATCAAAATAATCAAATATTTCTAATGAATATATAGGGAANAATTCACTTTATACAAGAATTAGCAGAACTAATACAAAGGTTAGGTTTATATTCAGCCATGTTGTCAAATTGTCAAGCTAAGGATAACATGAAGTAATTGAATTACTAATTCCTGAATTTGTATGAGTTTTTTGTCACATATGATCTCATTTTACACTCAGTCATCAACCTTGTGAAGTGGAAAGTTCAGTTTTTACACAGATTAATGGTGTTTGTATTTGGCCATTAACCTTTTGAATTTGCAAGTTAAGTAGATTTTGTGCTAAACTTGTATCTTTATACAAAATGTAATATTCATTGTGGAATAGTGGTATCATAGATTCCACAATGAATATTACATTTTGTATAAAGATATAAGTTAAGCAGATTTTGTACTCACCCCTGAATTTTGCCAGATTTTGTACTCACCCCTGAATTTTGCCAGGGTGGCAGAAGTTCTCAATATTCCTTTAGGACTGTTAGCAGCATGAATAGCAGCATCTTCATACATCCCATCCTCAAATAACTCATTAAATTTCTCTATATATTCAAGCATCATCTCAGCTTCCTTCTCTTTACTTGGGTCATCATCATCAAACGAAGTGGATTGTAGTGTCTGTGGAGCAGATGGCGATCCATCTCTTTGTAGCTGGCCTTCCCCAGGTAACAGTTCTAAAAATGAAAATCAACAAATATTTATATATGGGACAGTGTTCACTTACCATGGGGAAATACAAATTGCAGGTCATTTTCTTTAGCATTTACATATTCATTAAAAGGAAATCAAAGAAAACAAGACATTGAAGAGGCGAAGACACAGTGTGCCAGTATTGACAGTGGTAAAGGGTTGTTTTGGTACAACATACATGACTATTTAAAGGGCCCTGTATCATTCACCTGACAAAATGCTTTGACAATGAAAACATACATATTTTAAACAAAAAACTAACAAATATCTGGTTTTCAAGAGTCCATTAGATAATCAGAAAATGATAATTCTGAAAGTACAACACAGGCAATACTTAGTCCTCAATAGTATACAGAAAACTAATTTCTTCAAGAATCTGCAAATGAAAACAAAAATCATAACTGATTTACAAGTCATGGTTGAGGACTCTTACACAAAATATTAGGCATTTAGAAAACAAAGCAAGGCCTAAGACCATGACTCAATAGACAGACACATTTGAAAATTCTATGATATGTAAATGACAGTGGCAGAATAACATCAATGTCTTTTTATTCTGGAAAACTACTATTTTACAGAAAATGTAATAACTGTAAAAATCAATTGATTAGAACAAAACTGACTTGTTCTATAACTCATGGTGGTAAACACAATAATGGTAAGCTGTGAAATAATATTTAATATGTTATTGTGTATGACATAAAATCAGCATAAAATACCACTCTTCATGTTTCTCGAAACCAAAAAAAACCTGAAAAAAACAAAACAAAAACAGTTGAATAGTCCTCTGTGTGTAATTAAAAATTTTTAGTATACCACAAATTTTCAAAACTAATTTTTCAGTGCAAGTAACAAGAAAGTAATGAAATGTAAACATGAGGTTGCACACGTTGTCGTGCTAGGTTATCCCCACTCGAATTATTTCACACATTAAAAAAGGAAAAATGCAGTGGCGGATCCAGACTTTCTGCTAAGGGGGGCCCGACCAATATTTTTTTCAAAAGGGGGGCCCGCAACCCAATTTTTTTAAAAACCCCTAGGAATTTTAAATATTTTCCGACCTAAGGGGGGGCCCGGGCCCACCCGGGCCCCCCTAAATCCGCCACTGCATTTGCCAAGTCCTGTCAAATAGGAAGTTAATATGATAAGTTGTCCAAAATGGGAGATGACACATTCCCCCTATATATAAAGTCAAATACCAGATTTGAAATAAATGGGCCCAGCAGTAGCCGAGAAAAGTGTGACGAAAATTTTCATTTTGTTCAATAAAGGGAAAAATGGCTAAGTCCCGCCAAACAGGAAGTTGATATCATAAGGTGACCAAAATGGGAGTCGACTCATTCCCCCATATATAAAGTCAATTACCAAATTTAAAATAAATTGGCCCAGCAGTAGCTGAGAAAAGTGTGACGAAAATTTTCACTATGTTCAACAAGTGTGGATCGTATTGCAAGGCAATACAGAAGTCCCCTACCGGTGGCAAAATTCAGTATACCAGCAAAAATAGTTAAAGTGAAACTACACCTTTTTTCCATAATTACATATGTGGTAAAGAATGTTATTCTATATCAATTGGTGAAAACCCCACCTCGATCTGCGAAGTGGTTTTAGAGAAATATGAGTTTTTGTATTATAATTTTCTCAAATCTGGATCACTTCCGGTATCTCAATACGTCATAGATACTTTAACCACGTGTTAATCACATGATTGTTTTTGAACCGTTTGATTAGACAAAAAATTCGTATCATTAACCATACTGTTAAAGATCACTACGATGTACCAACTATTGCAATTGAAAGTGTGCATTCAAAATGCAGTTACAAAAAACTTCGTTTTATTCCCTTTTTGCATATTAATCATTTATCTACTTTAAATATCCACAATGATGCATCCGAAATGTCTCCAAAATCCCAATGAAATATGTTTTTCTTCGTCTGTATTTAAAAGATGGAATTTGTTGCCATAAAATAATTACACAAAAATGTAACAAAAAACACCAGGTAACGTTTCTGATATTGCCTCGGGCGTTTGAAACCTCTGATGTAAACGGTCACCAATAGTCGTTTATTGCTACTTTCGTTAATTGGATAATTGGTCACATGTCACCCTGCAGGTGTGAAGAACATTGATGATTTGAGAGAAATCATTTACCTGTGATGTTTCTGAATAAAATGAAATACACAGCGAGTCGATGAAAACGGAAAATAAATAAGTAAATAAAACTTATTAAGACTTATAAAGAATTAAAATAGATAAGAACTAGCTAATTTTCAACTGCCATTTTTAATCAGAATATCCTTGATTAAAAAAAATCAGGCTTTGCTCACGAATTCTCTTTTTGAACTGAACGAAATTTTTAAGCTTTGATGGGAGGATAGGACTGGTAAATAAGGATAACCAAAATCGTCTTTGCATTCTGTATTTTTGACCGATTACAGACCACAAAATCAAATTAAAATCTGTCAATTTAGTAATGTTTTGTTTGCAAGTTTTCACGAAGAGCGTCTTCTACTAGAAACTATTGTGCCCTCGATTTTGCAACATTTCGATCGCCTATCAATGTATTCGTTTTATTTTATTTTTTCACATCCACAATGAAAGTTTACAAAGACAACGTATGGTAGCTTCTCCAATACCTAAACGTTTGTGAATTATTTCAAAGAAACAAACATCAATTGACTGTCGGTATCCAGAATGACTTAGTTGTGTATTCAAATCATGTGTCACCTGGCAGACACACAAATCACGTGTCACCTGGTAGACAAACAACGTGTAAAACAAACAGTACACCCATTTAATGACAATTCAATAACTCTCTTGTATTTAGGGGACGACCATTTGATTTTCAGGGGAGGGCTTGGGCTATTTTGCCTAGAATATTTATTTTCACAAAAATCTCGGACAAATTATTTATTTTCACTAAATGTCATATCAAATTATTTATTTACATTTGCAACAAAAAATTTATTCTGCAAATCGAAATTAAATTAATTATTTTCGTGGCAAGTCGGATTATAATATTTATTTTCACTGGCATCAAGATTAAATTAGTAAAATGTTAAAAAAAAAACATATGCAAAAATGGGATTTTACATCGTGCACATTACAGCTGTTGTATATTTCTATGCTGCTTTTACAGCCTACAGCCTTTATGCAGTTTTCTTGTAAATCAACAAAGCAAGCTATGCATTACCAGATCGTTGTAAACTAGAACATATTTTAATACACCTGACTCTAATTTTATTGGACATAAGATGCAACAACGACCAGTTTGCCAAAAGTTTTTTTTTTATTGTTGTTGTTTTTTGTTTTTCCTTGCAGATCACTGGGACAACTGTTTTATAAATGTCATTTACGCGTTTGACTTAAAAAGCGAAATTTTCACTCAGTCGGCTTTTGCCTAAGAAATCTTCACGATCGGCGAATTATGCTATTGTAACACACTACATGGACAAAATATAATCTTATGGAAGATTTTCCGACCAAAATATGCAATAATTATTGCTTACATAATTGGTTCTTACGGATATTATTAATACATGCTTGTTCCGAGGTAGGTCAATGCTTAATATTATTTTTCCTTGCGAAAAAAGTCAACAGGAATGAAATCACGGGAACAGACTTCAAATGTGTATGGACTTATGAATTGTCCATCATAATTACCTGGACTGCCAAAAGACACCTCTTGTATATTCCGTTAATCAAATATCTCCTATCAGCAGGTGACCTATACAACATGGCTCGTTCCAGCATGTGGCTATTTGACACACAATATACAATCTTGTCATCTGACACAATTTACAATCGTTTTAAACATATCAGTCTGTTTTTATTAAAAAAAGACGAAATTATGTCTGCATCTGGTAAAATATGCATGCATTATGATTGATTCTGTCAAATTAAATTTATTCCTAAAGAGAGACATACATTTTATGTTTCTCTGACTAAAACGAGGAATATTTACATTGAAAATACTCAACTTGGCTTAAATAAAAATCATGCTATTTGACCGCATAATTGTGTAGCAGAAATGCTGTCTTACTGGCCATTGTAGTTTATTTCATTTTCTATATATTTCGGTTATTAGTTATTCTTTACTGACGATTCGTCGATCTGTTCAAAATGGCTGTCCCCACAACGATAAAATTTCAATTTTGTATTCGCTTTTAGTACTTTATCTGTTAAAATATAATATTAATATCGGAGTATTATAAATATTTAATGCATGAAGAACAACATATCAAATTTTCATTTTTGAGTGTAGTTTCACTTTAAAGAAAAGTTTTCCGAGCCCAAGGCCCATAACTTCATCAAAAATCAGTGGACCCAACCCATACCCTAACTTGATCTGTAACCCATAGAAGTTGATTAACAATGCAAATATCAGCTTAATATCTGAAACGGTTTAGAAAAAAAGTCTGGAAAATCTATATTTTACCAAAATTTTCTAAGTCAAAGGCCCATAACTCTGTCCAAAATCAATGGACTGGAACCAAACTCAAACTTGATCTGTAATCCATAGTGGTAGACTCACATAGCAAATATTAGCTGCATATCTGAAACGGTTTAGAAAAAAAGTTCGGAAAACCTATATTTTACCAAAATTTTCTAAGTCAAAGGCCCATAACTCTGTCCAAAATCAATTGACCAGAACCAAACTCGAACTTGATCTTTAACCCATAGTGGTAGACTCACATAGCAAATATTAGCTTCATATCTGAAACTTTTTAGAAAAAAAAGTCCGGAAAACCTATATTTTACCAAAATTTTCTAAGTCAAAGGCCCATAACTCCATCCAAAATCAATTGACCAGAACCAAACTCAAACTTGATCTGTAACTCATGCTGGTAGACTCACATAACAAATATTAGCTTCATATCTGGAATGGTTTAGAAAAAAAGTCCGGAAAACCTATATTTTACCAAATTTGTCTAAATTAAAGGGCCATAACTCTATCCAAAATCAATGAACCGGAACCAAACTCAAACTTTGATCTGTAACTCATGCTGGTAGACTCACATAACAAATATTAGCTTCATATCTGGAACGGGTTAGAAAAAAAGTCCGAAAAAACCTATATTTTACCAAAATTTTCTAAGTCAAAGGCCCATAACTCCATCAAAAATCAATGGACCGGAACCAAACTTTAACTTGATCTGTAACTCATAGTGGTAGACTCACATAACAAATATTAGCTTCATATCTGGAACGGTTTAGAAAAAAAGTCCGGAAAACCTATATTTTACCAAATTTGTCTAAGTTAAAGGGCCATAACTCCGTCCAAAATCAATGAACCGGAATCAAACTCGAACTTGATCTGTAACTCATGGTGGTAGACTTACATACCAAATATAAGACAAGGGATCTGTGAGCCAAAGCTCACTAGAAATACCCCCGCTCTTAGCATTTAGTGGTCTGCACAGGTTTGAAAATGCATCTAACAATACAGCACATAATGACTGAAAATTTACTAAGCCAGTCAACAAGAAGTAGTAATTAGACAGATCTGAAAATGCATCCCACAATATGGCATGACTATACAAAGCTGCTGATAAAATTTCATGTTTGTATCATTTACCATTGCAGAGAAAAGCTTGACGAAAATTGTGACGGACGGACGGAATGACTGAAAATTGACTAAGTCGGTAAACAGGAAGTAGTTATCCGATAGATCTGAAAATGCATCCCCTATATAAAAGCTGCTGACAAAATTTCAAGTTTGTAACATTTACCATTGCAGAGAAAAGCTTGACGAAAATTTTGATGGACGGACAGACGGAATAACATAAAATTGACCAAGTCGGTAAACAGGAAGTAGTAACCCGACAGGTCTGAAAATGCATCCTACAATATGGCATGACTATGCAAAGCTTCTAACAAAAAAGCTTCTAACAAAATTTCAAGTTTGTATCATTTACCATTGCAGAGAAAAGATTGACGAAAGCTGTGACGGACGGACGGAATTACTGAAATTTGACCATGTTGGTAAACAGGAAGTAGTGATCTGACAGACCTGAAAATGCATCCCACAATATTGCATGACTGCACAAAGCTTCTGACAAAATTTCAAATTTGTATCTTTTACCATTGCAGAGAAAAGCTTGACGTAAATTGTGACGGACAGACGGAATTTTTTTAAATTGACTAAGTCGGTAAACAGGAAGTAGTAACCCCACAGATCTGAAAATGTATCCCACAATATGGCATGAAAATACAAAGCTTCTGATAAAATTTCAAGTTTGTATCATTTACCGTTGCAGAGAAAAGCTTGACGAAAGTTGTGACGGATGGATGGAATTACTGAAAATTGACCAAGTCGTTAAACAGGAAGTAGTACCGGACAGATTTGAAAATGCATCCCACAATATGGCATGATTGTACAAAGCTTCTGACAAAATCTTAAATTTGTATCATTTACCATTGCAGAGAAAAGCTTGACTAAAGTTGTGACGGAGGGACGGACGGAATGACGGACAAGGGTAAAACAGTATACCCCCCTCCTCCTTCGGAGCGGTGTTATTATAAATATCTCTTATAGTATGGGAAAAAAGTCCAGAAAACTAAGTGTGACGGACTGACGGACTGACAGACTGACGGAGTGCAAACCTAAAGTCCCCTTTGGCGAAGCCGGTAGGGGACTAATAAAGGGAAAAATGGTTAAGTCCCGCCAAACAGGAAGTTGATATCATAAGGTGACCAAAATGGGAGACGACACATTCCCCCTATATTTAAGGTCAAATACCAAATTTTAAATAAATCAGCCCAGCAGTAGCTGAGAAAAGTGTGACGAAAATTTTCATTATGTTCAATAAAGGGAAACATAGGTAATCAACGATTATAGAGTTTGCCTCGTTATGGCACTTTGTCACAGTAACAAAATCTTGACTGGATGTTGACATCACATTTGCATGCCTAACCAAGGTTACATGATCCTACCATGTATAGTGACTGAGATCTGAACTTGCCTGAAAACTTGGACATAAATCACTCATGCGTAAAACATAAGTCAAAGTGACCTAATTTTGCCTGGATGCTGATGTACCATCAGGGATGCATGCCTATGGCAGGTTACATGATCCTACCATGTAAAGTGACTGAGATCTGAACTAGTCAGAAAATTTGAATGTAAATCAATCAAGCGTAAAATATAGGTCAAAGTGTCCTAATTTTGCCTGGATGCTGATTCACCATCAGAGTTGCATGCATATGCAAGGTTGCATGATCCTACCATGTATAGTGACTAAGA
>MJUU01063960.1:32684-52097 GCA_002080025.1 Modiolus philippinarum
AAGATGCATGCACATACAAGGTTAGATAATCCTACCATGTACAGTTACTTAGATCTGAACTCAGACATAAACTTGAATGCAAGTCAATCATGCGGAAAATATAGGTCAAAGTGACCTAATTTTGCCTGGATGCTGACCTAAGCCCCAAGATACCGGTACATGCACATGCAAAATTAGATAATCCTACCATGTACAGTTACTTAGATCTGAACTTGAACGTAAACTTGAATGTATGTCAATCATGCTGAAAATATAGGTCAAAAAGACCAAATATTGCCTTGATGCTGACCTACCCCCCAAGATGCAAGCACATACAAGGTAAGATAATCCTACCATGTACAGTTACTTAGATCTGAACTCGGACGTAAACTTGAATGCAAGTCAATCATGCGGAAAATATAGGTCAAAGTGACCTAATTTTGCCTGGATGCTGACTTACCCCCCAAGATGCATTCACATGCAAAGTTAGATGATTTTACCATGTACAGTTACTTAGATCTGAACTCAGACGTAAACTTGAATGTAAGTCGATCATGCGGAAAATATAGGTCAAAGTTACCTAATTTTGCCTGGATGCTGACCTACCCCAAAAGATGCATGCACATGCAAGGTTAGATGATCCTACCATATACAGTTACTGAGATATCAACTCGGACCTAAAATTAAATGAAAGCCAGTCAAGCAGAAAATATAGGTTAAAGAGACCTAATTTTCTTGGAGGCTGTGAGATAGCCAAAGATGCATCTGTACACAAAGTTTGATGACCCTACCCTTCATAGTTACCAAGATATATGCCTAAATGCGGACGCAGACGCAGACGAAGACGCGGACACGAACGCGGACGCTGGGGGTACTCCAATAGAGGCGAACTAAAAACTATTACATCAGGGTTTTCGAAATCATAAACTAGTTAAAACCTTTACTAAATTTTATCATCGATATAAAGACTTCGTTCATAAATACAATGCAACCTGTAAACATCTAATCAAGGCTGGTATTTCACATCCTTTATTTTACAGTAATGTTTTACATAAAAGTAAAAAAATACTTAAACTTGTCTCACAAACTTATAAAACCTTTGATTAGTCTGTTATAATTAAGGTATTGTCGTAAAGTCATTATGTATGGCCATCTTTGGTACTAACATTGACTTTTTGATAGGGTCTTTGCATCTTAACTAAACACATTATAAATTTCTAAAATCAGTATTGCATGGACATGGGTAATGTATTCTGGAATATGCATGAAATCATTATGCTAAACTCTTCACGGGAAGGGATCTTGGTGGAAGCTATATACTGAGGGTACATTACTTTATTTGTCAGTTCAGTTGGTAATGGCATGTCAGTTAACTGCTAGTAGTCTTTTGTGATTTCATGTTTATGTTTGTATATTTAATTCTCTCAGTTTCATTTTCCACAAATGACTCAGTCCTGTTTCTAACTGAATTTACTGTTGTTACGATTGTGTGTGCGTGTTTTTTTTTAATCACATTGGCTTTAGGGGGAAGGTTTGGGCCCAATAAAACTAGCTTAACCCCGCTGCAGCAGGTTTGCATCTGTCCTACGTCAGGAAATTTATTAAGCCTTTGTGTGTCTTGTCTGTTTTCTAGTTAGTTTACTTTATGTCTAAAGGAGACTAGGATGATGTTTATTTTGCTGAACTTGATTACTCTTTATTTAGGGGCCGACTCCGACCTGCCGTTGGGTGTTGGGTTTCCTCACTGTTCATTGAAGATCTTATGATGGCTTTTGAGTTGCTATTACTCCCCTTTGGGTCGTTGTCTCTTTGACACATTCCCCGTTTCCCTTCTTTTTTCTCTAATATTCACCCGATGCACATGATAGATGCACAGTTTACAGAAAAACTGAACTAAACTAAAAAAGACAATCCAATGAAGACAGTTTTTTTTCTGAACTAAGTTAACAGTTACTAATTTGATATGTCTACTTAATAAATAATTCAAGGAGACTCCCGTTTATCATTGTTTTACCTCTACAGCAAAATTTTAACAAAACAAATTTCACATTAGTTTTTTCCAAAGGGTCAAAGATTGAACATGGTTTTCATTTGACCTGAATAAATGAGGATTGTTTTAAATAAGACCATACATCATTTCTATAAAGTTTTGTTAAATTATGTCCCCCATTGGCTGCTATGTTTTTTTGTCAGATCTGAATGAAATGAGCTATATTTGTCTTCCATACTTGATTCTGTAAAGTTTGGTTGAATTTGCTTTCATGGTTTTAGACGAGATGTTCAAAATGTGATTTTCTGATAGGGTTCAATGTTAAACTATGTTAAACTATGTCCTGAGCTGTCATCCATTTTTTTTGTCGAAAAGGAACAAAACGAGCAATCTTTTTTAAATCAACATTTCATTTTGCTTTATAAGTTTCAGAGCAGATGATGAAAATGATGTTCTTCCCATAAGGTCAAATGTTGAACTAAGTTCAACACTGATGACCATGTTTTCAGTCGGATCAGGATGACATGAGCAATCTTGGTAAAAGACCTTCCATACATCATTCCTGTAAAATACAGTTTCCTTTAGTAGTCTCACAGGATTTGATAAAAATGTGAAAAGCTAACAGATGGATGGAAAGATAAACGAGGGATGCCAAGTAATGGCAATAGCTCACACAATACTTTCAGGTCAGATGAGCTAGAAAACAATATAAAAGGGCAACTCAGTTTTATATAAAGCTAAAATGGGGTCTCCATGGATTATTTCTATTCTACTTGGAAAATTATGGTACATTTTTTGTACTGATGAGACCTTTAGCCACTTATAAATGTCGCCATATTTTGTTGTTCCAATAATTTCATGTACCCATTACATCACAAACATCAGTGTAAATACTACATCAGTAGTGTTCGTTGATCTATAATTTTATTAAACTCTCAATATAGGACTTTTGAGCCGTGTTCACTCCGGAAACATTTTTGTGAATTATGCGAAAAAATCAATAGATCAATACCTTGAGTGGGAGTCACTAATTAATTTACACTGTTGAGCTAAGGGTGATTTATATTTAATCAATTAGTAGCGCTTAAGGTTAATTGTTTTTCGTCAATTAAAATTCAGTTTAATAATAGTTATATAGGACATCCTTTCATTCACCATATTATACATTTACTTCAATTTCATAAATATTTTGTTTTTAGGTGGTATTTATATATTTATTTCAATAGGTCAGGTCAGGTCAGAATCCAGTTATCCTTCTTACTGGTATTTGAGGAGATCATTTCCGCTTTCAATTACACGAGAGTTCCTACCTCAAAAGTCCTGTATTAATTAATGAAATTGACATGCACATATAAAAATGAAAAAATTTTTTTACTGATATCAGTTGTCAAATCTACCACCAAAGCTTCTAGCATTTCTAATTTACCTTTTTCTTGTTTCTGTAAGCCTCTAGCTTGAGCCAAAGCAAATGTAACAGCATCTCCTACTGTCTGATGAGGGGGCTTAACTCTGTTGTAAGCCTGTGCTGCTTCAACTGCAATTTTCAACTTTGACCTTTTGTATCTATAAATTTGCCCTTGCCGTAAAAGGTCATCTCTTTCATTCACTTTATTGTCTAGCCTCTCCTTAAGTTCTAATTTGCGTGACTTTGGGACATAACGAGTTCTGAAGCTATTGTTTAATTCTTTTAGCTGTCTGTCTAATTTATCATAGGTTTTGTAAAGCAAGTTCAAGTCTGTAGTTTCTTCCATAGTAAGACCTGACATTAAAATATAAAAAAAATATTTGTTATTAGAAATTTGTCACTNTGATACTGATAAGGCGGTGTCATGTTATTAATCATTTTATATAATTGTATTAATCTATGGGTTTCACGACGATCACTTAGTTTTTGCCATCCAGTCTCGATGTATAGATTATTGATAGAAGTGAGTCTGGTAGCACCAGTAACAATTCTTGCGGCTTCTAATTGGACACATTCGATTTTATGTTTTAATAATGCAATGGGAGTATCCCAAATCACGTCTGCATATTCAATTATAGGCCTTATAAAAGTAAGGTACAGTTTTTCAAGGGTTCGTCTATCAAGAATGAATTTCAATTTCCGGAGAATATTTAAGCGATTGTATGCTTTTGTTACAATCATATCCATATGTTTACTCCAACTTCCGTCATCCGAAACAATAAGCCCCAAATGTTTATGTTCATTTACTTTTGTCATTATTATACTGATAGTAGTGAAAGATAGAAATTTTAAAGTGAAGTAAAAGCAATTTGTACCTATGAAATTGTTTTCCATTATTTCACTCCAGGAAGTGAACTCACAATAGAAGTTATAAACATTTTTAAGCATTATGCCATTAACTTAAAAAAAATAGTTGACCTGTTGACCTTAACACAAAATATAATACAAGTTACTTCAGTGCAAAATGTTAAGCTTTATAAACATCAAGTCAAACACCTTTAATCAGTTATTGTCAAGAAATATTTGCATCAGGTAAAATTTTATGACTTCACAAAGCCATGATACAGCGTGATCTTACATGACACATTAATATTGGCATAGAAAAACCTGATAATTTCTATATATTGTTCAATTAAAATAACAAAAGGAAATCTGAATCAATCAATCAACACATTTATAAGCCGTACTATGCTAATTTACTTCATCATAATGCCAGTTTGATTTTGAGGGAAAAACAAAGCTTACCAGGAATCATACGACTGTCTTTTTTCCATTCTTTCTTTGGTGGTTCAGTGACCTCTCTAGCTAATGCTTCCCTCTCTCTCCTTTTAATCTGTAGTTCATTCAACTCATTCTGTAGTCTGTCATTGTCCTTTTGAATTACTGAGATTCTGCAGTAAACAAATAAGAAGAGGTTTTTTTTTCATATATTCATCAACGATTACAGAGTTCGCCTCGTTATGGCACTTTGTCATAGTAACAAAATTTTGACTGGATGTTGACATCACATTTGCATGCCTAACCAAGGTTACATGATCCTACCATGTATAGTGACTGAGATCTGAACTTGCCTGAAAACTTGGACATAAATCACTCATGCGTAAAACATAAGTCAAAGTGACCTACTTTTGCCTGGATGCTGATGTACCATCAGGGATGCATGCCTATGCAAGGTTACATGATCCTACCATGTAAAGTGACTGAGATCTGAACTTGTCCAAAAACTTGGATGTAAATCAATCAAGCGGAAAATATAGGTCAAAGTGACCTAATTTTGTCTGGATGCTGATCTACCAATAGAGTTATATGCATATGCAAGGTTACACGATCCTACCATGTATAGTGACTAAGATCTGACCTCGTCCGAAAACTTGAATGTAAATCAATCAAGCATAAAATATAGGTCAAGGTGTCCTAATTTTGCCTGGATGCTGACCAACCATCAGAGTTGCATGCATATGCAAGGTTACATGATCCTACCATGTATAGTGACTGAGATCTGAACTCGGACGTAAACTTGAATGTAAGTCGTTCAAGCGGAAAATATAGGTCAGAGAGACCCAATTTTCTTGGAGGCTGTGAGATAGCCCAAGATGCACCTGCATACAAAGTATGATGACTCTACCATGCATAGTTGCAGAGATATATGCCCAAATGCGGACGCGGACGCGGACGCCGGGGGTACTCCAATAGTCCCCCTCAACTTTGTTGAGGCGAACTAATCAAAGTGCTTGAAGCACTTAAAGGTATCTTTGCTACTGATATACCTGGTTTATTTTGGGTTCAATGCATGTGCCTGTACACAGACTGCACATTGAAATTATCTGACAGTATAAATTTAATACATAATACATAATACATGACCATAAATTACAATCAATATTGGATAAAATATCAAATTCTTTCTTAAGATGCATTTGCACTCTTAAATTACAAATTTCAGCAGTGAACATATTAATTTGGTCTGAAGGAAGGCATGAGAAATTCAATTGTTTTTCACACTTTCACTTAAAATAATGCTGTTTTAATTTTTGAAAGGACTACAACCAATGCCCTCAGTCGAACATTTCTAAATCTAGTCACAAGGAGATTTTAGAATACTTAAAATTTGTTCAGTATCTGAATCAGATGAAGTGAAGCCAGACTGATAAAACTCTAGATTTTAATTCATGTAAAGTATTAACAGAAGCTGTTAAGATGTACCTGCTCATGCAAAAGTGTTTTCTTTAATAAAAGTGGACCTGAAATTTACTTTCATTTCAATTAAGGAGATGTACACAATTCCAAGGTCTAAGATGATGAATCACCTTAGTTTCAATCATTTGTATATTGGATTTTAAACCAAATTCTAATCTGATGTTTTCCTTAGTATGATAACAATACACAAATTTTACTATAAAAAGCTGAAATTATTTTTTTTGATTTTCAACAAAACAAAAAGTATTGAAAAATATCCCAGCATGTTGTTAAAAACAGTAACATACAACATTTTCAAAATATTTTAACAATTTGGGGGGNGGGGGGTTTCAGAGGGAGCAGAAAAAATTTTTGGGCCCTAATTTGTAAAATGAAAAATTATACAAGGGAGGTAATAAGTGACATTAATAAAGTCCTATTAAAAAATAAATGTGTTGATGTCAATGCTGACTAATTGCTATGTTAACAACACCAGCTCAATCAACACTAATAAATCGGTCTAATTATCATGTTATCCTTTCACAGTGCTACTGTTATTTTTAACACAACCATACGCGCATGTGCAGACAAAACAAATTGTAAAGACATCGTTATTGTATTCCTGTCATAATGAGATATTGAAGTTCAAATTTTCCCGCCCAATGATTGAAGTATCTTTTGTTACCATGAGCATGCGCAGATTTTGTAAACAAACGTCTTTCCGAAGGAAAACATCGTGTGTTCTGCAAACTTGATATACGGCCTAAATAATTTAATTGGCATACTTGGGAATGTATATAAATAGTAACATCAATAGCATCCGATACTTTGGAGGATTTTAATAAGGGATTCTGAGACCTGACTCTATGTTTTTAGAAAAGGGGGGGGAGGGGTATTTTACCTTCGCACAGCACATGTATGCAAAATATTAATCATCGTAACATTTTCATACCAATGTTATTTCTTCCAACTTGTTGATTTATTTTTCTGCACTATTGTTGCTTTCTTTTATGCAAGAAAGTCTTTAAAGTATGAAAATGGGACTTTTTTTCTTGTGTTGGAATATGAAAAAGGGTAGTGACGTTTCTGGGGAATTGAGTTGAGCCTTCAGCAACAATAGATATCTTTGCACGCAAAGATACCCAAAAATGAATCTATATACTGTAAACTGGGACATTTTTGCGGCAAATTGACAGAATTTTAGTTTGTGCAGTTTTGAAGTTGCACTGCCAGATTGTTGACCACTGACTTCAATAATAGACAAGTATATTTGTGCCGTTTAATTTCCATGCTTCAATTCCAAACGCGAAAATTGTGAAAAATAAAACTGCCACGAAAATTTACAGTAATCATTAATTCTTCAATATCTGTCTCAATAGTGAGAGCTAGTCCATTAAAAAGGTTATGTGGGGTGAATTAAAGGAGTTCTGAAATCCATTTTACTTTAAATCATATTTTTGTACACATCAAAAGGAAGACCACAGATAATAATCCACAACCCAATGTTCATTAGTTTCGATGTAATAACCCAAATGATAAAAAAACATTTGGAGAATCCAGTAATCAACCAGACCAGACTAAATAAATTTTGTGTTGTAGAATGCAAACATCCTACACCTTGCTGTTGCCCTACCACCAGAAAAATTGACAAGTCAAAGAGTTTCTTCCCAATAGCATGCAATTTTGAGATTTGGATTTTACCTTTGATTCAGGACAACTGAAAATAACTCTCACTTTCTGACTTATAGGCAGAAAATATACACGTCTTTTAAACCATAAGAAGTGTCAGATCTCCAATTTGTAGTCTGAATGGAAAAGGAAAACCTAAAGATGGTACCTTTCTTCAAGTTCATCTGCTCTTTTCTTATAATTTCTTATTGTAGAGGGCTCTGATGCCATAGCTTTCAACTTTCCCTGTAAAAATGCAGCCTCTCTCTGACCTTTTTTTATTGCCTCTATTGTATCCTCATATTCCTTCTTTATGGCTGTTAGTAATGGTTTGTATGCAGCTACATGTTCTATAATCTATAAAAATAATAAAAACTTTTCTACCAACTAAATTGTCCTTGATATACTGTAGAATTAAATCTAAGCCAATAATGTGTAAAAAAAATAATGTCATAGTGGGTTGATTATAGCACTATCCAAACTTTCTACCAAAGTTTACAACATCTTAATAATCTGCTATGTATGAAAGTGCCTGGATAGCATGAATCTGGGACAAAATATAAACTTGAACTTCGGGTAGTTCTAAAGTATTCCAACATTCTGAATTCATGTTTTATGCTTTGATGGGTATATTTCAGTAATAAAAAGTACACACATTTAAATTTAGGACAAGTCTTTTGAATACTTTGCTTAACACAAAGGTAATGGGCCCATTACTCTCAATCTATTCTTTATTTTGCATCTTAAAGTCAGAATGGTATTTGTATTGGAAATTATTTGAAATCAAAATTTAAACAGGGGAAGTAATTCCAGAAAAAAAATATTTTCACTATGAAAATTTTGTGAGACAATAAGAAAATCATTTATATTTTTGTTTTTAAAATTTCAAAACAAAGGTTATTGATATCATAACACAAATAAAAATTCTATTTGTCTAATTTGGTGGAATTTAAGTACCGGTACATGTATTTGGAAAATTGTAATATTCTTTATAAAAGTTTTGCTTCATGTACAACATAATCTTTTGCTATAGCAAGTTAAGTTACAATAATATTGTTTCTGTCTTCATGGCGCATGCAATTTTTTACCTAGTAACATTTTTGTATGAAGCACAGCAAAGGCTGGTCATAGAAGTTTTTAAAATGACTGCAAGCACATGTTTGTAAAATTAACTTTTATATTACAATTTCATCGAACTACTTATATATAAGATATAAGAAAGTTTTTTTAAGAAAATGTTGCTTTTTTGGTCAAATTTAAGACATTGTAAAATCTGTGTCTGTGAATTTCAAGATTTTTCAAATTTTCCACCAACTAAACTGTCAAAACTCACAAATTTTTTGTTTTAAATAGTTGGACAATTACATCCTTTAGAATTTAGATAGGTCAAAATTTTCCTACATCAAGTTTTTCTCGAAATCTATATTTTTTAAAAATGTGAATACCATGAAAAAATCATTTTTGAAGAGAAAACCATATGTCCATGTTCATATTTTTGTGCTATCATTAGATGAAAACACATATTTTTGGTGGTTTTGTGCAAATTTAATCTAATTTGGCCTATTTTGGGGTCGTTTTTGGTAAAAATATTGATTTCTACCATCAAGTTTTCTGTCAAAGTTTAAAGATTGTTAGATCTTGTTAATCTGAAGAAATATCACTAATAAAAAACCTAGGTCTGTGATGATATAAGAAAGTTTTTTAAGAAAATGTTGCTTTTTTTGGTCAAATTTAAGTCATTGTAAAATCTGTGTCTGTGAATTTCAAGATTTTTTAAATTTTCCACCAACTAAACTGTCAAAACTCACCATTTTTGTTTTAAGTAGATGGGTAATTACATCCTCAAGAATTGAGAAAAGAAATCAATGAATAAGATGCATACTTTTCTTGAAAAATGATTTTCATTACCCCTACCCCAAAATACGCTAAATTCTGACTAAAATCAATGGTCAAAATTGGTCAAAAATAAGAAATTTCCATTTCTCGAAAAGTAATCGTCTTGGGTACATAATTATTTGACACCATTTGTGAATATCATAACATGAGATAAATCAATAAAATCTTTTCATTCATAAGGCAAGTTTTAATAATTTTTCATATACAAAATTTCAACGATACTGAAACCTCAGGAGAATACATCCTTAAATACAACATTTGTATCTCCTAATTTTAAAATCTTACCCTGTTAAAAACTGATTTGTATACTGTGTATCTCTGATCATCATCACCAGGTGTCAGCTTGTCAGTTTCATATTTAATGTAATCATTCAAATCAAGTAAGAAAGCTCTGTCTATTTCGCTGGTAATAATGGGAGGTAACTTTGGTAAACTGTTGATTGGAGTTCCAGATCTACTTAGCATAGATACTGAAAATACAAACATTATACATGATAAAGTCCTCCTAGAATTCAATATGTTATTACTTTGGTACAGGTGTATTATGTTCCCTATCCTTACTGCTTGAATGTGTACATGAACCTGTTTCCTTGATATAGTGCCTGCAGTTAATGAAAAAGATACTATGAGATAATTCCAATTGCTAATGCAACGTCCAATTTCATTGGTCAACGTCATGAACAACAAAAAAGTTATTTCTCGATAAACTTTTCTTGCTCATTAATACATTACGACGTTAAATAGTGCAGTATATGGTGACGTAAAAATCAGTGACAACATTGTTTAAAGTTCAAAGGATTGGAATTATAAGAAATAAAAGTAATTTTGGAGGAGTTTATGGATGTGTAAACGCGGCCTTTCACTCACAAACTCTACATAAAGTCCTTCGGACTTTATTTAGTTTGTGAGTGAGTCGGCCGCGTTTACACATCGATAAACTCCTCCAAAATTACTTTTATTCCTATAGTGAAACAAAAAGGGATAACCTTTAACATTGTAAAACAGGATCTAAAAGAAGACATCTGATAAAACATTGCTAGCTGCTGGAGATAAAAAAAAAACAAACATTTTCCAATATTCTTTTTATTTAATAATAGGTCTTGAAATTGCTTAGAAATAAAAGAAAATGGTCCTTTAGTGGATGTGACTTAGTTCTTTCCTTGTTTTTCAATATATGGTAAAATTTGTCTTGACAGACATTAACATGCTCCTTCCAAAAATAGCATAAAATATTCTTAGGGCCAATCTAATTAAAATTAGATCTCCACACTTGCTCTTATTTTGGTCACCGCATGGGAGATCTAACCACATCTCACCTGGGCTCATGTCAGGGGTTAAAATTGATCAACCAATTAAAATCACGCTCCCACACCGCGACCAAAATATAAGAGCAAGTGTGGAGATCTAATTTTGATTAGATTGTGTTAGGACAATTCCAGAAATAATTGTATGGGTGGGGAGTTGGAAGGCACTTAAATCAAAATTTGATGGGTTGTGGGATATATAGGAGACTTGTTCTGAATAAACAATGAGACAGAGGAATTAAACTTTTATGCATGGTGGGTCATTTTAAAAAGTGCCTCAAGGTTACCCAAGGTTTACTTCCTTCAATAATAAGAGTTGTCAGAAGACAACATAGCTCGACTGGGATTAGAGCGGCCTCAATGCACAATAAATTTTAAAGTTATACATTTTCATAATTGTGATGTTTTGATAATTCTTAAATGTGATACAAGGAAGTCACATGCCAAATAGGAACTCCCTTCCACTAAAAGAATTACTTTTAGTAGCAAAGTAAGAGTTTTCAAAAAAGTGCAAGGTCAAGGTCAAAATGTCTACAAATATGGTAACATCAGAAAGCTCTCATCACAAGAAAGTCACATACCAAATATGAACAATGTATCACTAAACAACTTAATTCTAGAAGCAAGGTTAAAGTTTTAAAAGAAATGACCCACAGGGCAAGGTCAAAATGTATACAAATAATGTACCATCATAAAGTTTTCATCACAAAAAAGTTGCATACCCAATATGAACACCATACCACTAAACAACTTAATTCTAGAAGTATGTTTAAAGATTTTAAAAAATTGCACTAAGGGCAAGGTCAAGGTCAAAATGTCTACAAATATGGTACCACTTGAAAGCTCTCATCAAAAGAAAGTTACAAACCAAATATGAACACCCTACCACTAAAAGCCTACCTTCTAGAAGCCAGGTTAAAGTTTTTCCAAAATTGCCCTAAGGGCAAAGTCAAGGTCAAAATGTCTACAAATATGGTACCAATAGAAAGCTCTTATCATAAGGAAGTAACATACCAAAATATGAACACTCTACCACTAAAAGCCTACCTTCTAGTGGCAAGGTTAAAGTTTTTTAAAAATTGCCCTCAGGACATGGTCAAGGTCAAAATGTCTACAAATATGGTACCATTAGAAAGGTCTCATCATTAGGATGTTACACACCAAATATAAACACCCTACCACTAAAAGCATACCATCTACAGGCAAGGTTAAAGTTTTAATGAAATTACCCTCAGGGCAAGGTCAAGGTCAAAAGGTCTACAAGTATGGTACCAGAAGTAAAACTCTTATTATAAGGAAGTTACTCTTATTATAAGGAAGTTACATACCAAATATCAACACGCTACAACTAAACAACTTAATTCTAGAAGCAAGGTTAAAGTTTTTAAAAAATTGCCCTCAGGGCAAGATCAAGGTCAAAATGTCTACAAATATGGTACCACTACAAAGCTACCATAATTAGAAAGTTACATACCAAATATAAACACCCTACCACTTAAAGCCTACCCTCTACAGGCAAGGTTAAAAGCTTTTTTCAAAAATTGCCCTCAGGACAAGGTCAAGGTCAAAATGTCAACAAGCATGGTCCCAGAAGAAAGCTCTCACTATAAGGAAGTTACATACCAAATATGAACACCCTACCACTTAAAGCCTACCTTCTAGAGGCGAGGTTAAAGTTTTTGAAAAATTGCCCTCAGGGCCAGGTCAAGGTCTAAATGTCTATAAATATGGTACCCGAAGAAAGCTCTCATCACAAAGAAGTTACATACTAAATATAAACAACCTACCACTTAAAGTCTACCTTCTAGAGGCAAGGTTAAAGTTTTTTTAAAAAATTGCCCTCAGGACAAGGTCAAGGTCAAAATGTATACAAGTATGGTACCAGAAGAAAGCTCTCATCATAAGGAAGTTACATTCCAAAAATGAACACCCTACCACTAAAAGCCTACTAGTAACTCCTAGAGGCAAGGTTAAAGTTTTTAATAAACTGCCCTCAGGGCAAGGTCAAGGTCAAAATGTCTACAAGTATGGTACCAGAAGAAAGCTCTCATCAAAAGAAAGTCACATACCAAACATCAACATCCTAGCTCTTAAAATCTCCCTTTCAGAAGCAAGGTTAAAGTTTTGCTGACGCCAACGCCGACACAAAAAGCCTAACAAGAGTAGTCAGAAGACAACATAGCTCACCGGGGATTCCAGTAACCTCAATGCAAAATAAATTTGAAAGTAATAGAAAGCTTTCTTTACAGGAAAGTCAAATATATCAAATATAAACACCCTATCATTAAACAACTTAATTCTAGAAGCAAAGTTTCACGGTACCAGAAGAAAGCTCTCACTATAAGGAAGTTACATACCAAATATGAACACCCTACCACTAAAAGCCTACCTTCTAGAGGCAAGGTTAAAGTTTTTGAAAAATTGCCCTCATGGCCAGGTCAAGGTCTAAATGTCTACAAATATGGTACCCGAAGAAAGCTCTCATCACAAAGAAGTTACAAACTAAATATAAACACCCTACCACTAAGAGGCAAGGTTAAAGTTTTTAAAAAATTGCCCTCAGGGCAAGGTCAAGGTCAAAATGTCTACAAATATGGTACCACAAGAAAACTCTAACCATAAGGAAGTTACATACAAAATATAAACACCCTACCACTAAAGGCCTACCTTCTAGAGGCAAGGTTAAAGTTTTTTACAAATTGCCCTCAGGGGAAGGTCAAGGTCAAAATGTCTACAAGTATGGTACCAGAAGAAAGCTCTCATCATAAGGAAGTTACATACCAAATATGAACACCCTAAAACTAAAAGTCTACCTTCTAGAGGCAAGGTTAAAGTTTTTAAAAATTGTCCTCAGGGCAAGGTCAAGGTCAAAATGTCTACAAGTATGGTACCAGAAAAAAGCTCTCATCATAAGGAACTTACATACCAAATATAAACACCCTACCACTAAAGGCCAACCTTCTAGAGGCAAGGTTAGAGTTTTTTACAAATTGCCCTCAGGGGAAGGTCAAGGTCAAAATGTTTACAAGTATGGTACCAGAAGAAAGCTCTCATCATAAGGAAGTTACATACCAAATATGAACACCCTAAAACTAAAAGTCTACCTTCTAGAGGCAAGGTTTAGGTTTTTTAAAAATTGTCCTCAGGGCAAGGTCAAGGCCTAAATGTCTACAAATTTGGTACCACTAGAAAGCTCTCATCATAAGGAAGTTACATACCAAATATAAACACCCTACCACTTAAAGCCTACCTTCTAGAGGCAAGGTTAAAGTTTTTNGTCAAGGTCAAAATGTCTACAAGTATGGTACCAGAAGAAAGCTCTCATCATAAGGAAGTTACATACCAAATATGAACACCCTACCACTAAAAGCCTACCTTCTAGAGGCAAGGTTAAAGTTTTTATAAATTGCCCTAAGGGCAAGGTCAAGGTCAAAATGTCTACAAGTATAGTACCAGAAGAAAGCTCTCATCACAAGGAAGTCACATAACTAAATATCAACATCCTAGCTATTCAGGTCTCAATTCCACAAGCCAGGTTAAAGTTTTGCTGACGCCGACGCCGGGGGTATGACATTCATCCTGGCGAGCTAAAAAATTGTCCTTTACGCCAGGTCAAGGTCAAAATGTCTACAAATATGGTACCTCCAGAAAGCTCTCATCATATGCAAGTTAAGTACCCAATATAATTACCCTAGCACATATTGACCAGCTTCTAGAAGCAAGGTTTAAGTTTTTTAAAAATTGTCCTCAGGGCAAGATCAAGGTCAAAATGTCAACAAATATGGTACCTTCAGAAAGCTCTCATCATAAGGAAATCACATACGAAATATCAACATCCTAGCTTTCAAGATCTCCAAATAGGAAGCAAGGTTAAAGTTTTTTAAGCGGACGCCGACGCCGGGGGTATGACAATAGCTCTCCGGACATTCATCCTGGAGAGCTAAAAATTTTTTATTTACCTTGCTATTAGTCTAAGACACAAAAAAATATTAAGAGTTTGTTTTTGTCAAAAACCAAGCCAAAGAAAAGCTAATTGTGAATGTTGAATATATCCAATAGACAAAAGCTTTTCCACAAGGTCAAACTTAATTGTCTATGTATTTATCTCATACTTCTTTCCATTAAAATGCTCCAAATAATGGATTATAATACCGGGCAATGACATCCAAAAACTAATTATAACTATCACAAGTTTGTGGCCTAGGAAGTGAAAAATTTGAATGGACTGCGTTGAAGTTTGTGGCCTAGACAGGTAATATTTGAAGGGTCTTTGTTAGGATTGGACATCTGTGACAAAATTTGAGACTGATGGATACAATAACCATATGTAATGTAAAGATAAATTTTCGAACCACTGACAGATAACAGTAAGTCACCAAAATTAAATGATATGAAGCAAAATGGGGACAAGAAATGACATCCTTCCATGTGATTTTTAAGTCAACTGCACATTGATAGCATAAATATATATTCATATACAGAAGCAAATCCATGTAGGTGTAGCAAATTAATATACTGTACAGCTAAACGGAAAACACACAGTCCATGTCTTTAAACAGATCATCACAATTCAGACTGATTACCAAATTCTGTGTAGGGCGGTGGACTATCACTGACTGTCCTGACTCACAAAGTTACCAGACATGGACAAATGATTGAAAACGATGTTTCTGACGTCATCAGGGCATGTGATAGTGAGGAATATTACCATACACATGTCTTCGACTTTGTTGAAAACATAAGCATTGAGGAATATCTACATATTATGCATCTCGTCTCTTTTATTATAAATCGTATTGCTGTTCATGTAAACCAATAAATAAAAACATTCAACATTCTTTGATGTGTATTGAATGTAAAAGGCATGGTAATGGATCAATTGAGCATGATGGATTGATTGAGCACCATAAAGGTTTCTTCATATTTAATGGGATATGTTTTCATTGCTCTGTTTCCATGGTTTTTAAAAGTGTTTTTAGAAATTTATGTGTGTCTGAAAAATTTGCTTCTGAAACTTTATCTGTAATGTGTTGTATCCATGCATGCAGGCTTTATTCTAATTTCCATTAACTCTCTCTTTAAAGAAATGTGAACCACAAATAATTTTGGCCAAATATTTGACAAACAAAACTAAAAAGCTGGGACCTGACAAGCCAAAACAGGAAGACTACTATGACAATTGATTGAGGTACCCTTGTAATTAGTGGTACCTCAAAAATTTCCCATATATAGACTTGAACTATTTTTAGGGGGTTAAAATTTTAGATTTAGCTTTTTTTGGGAGGTGAAAATAAAATTTTGCACTTTTTGGGGTGATGATATTATGGTGGTATTATTGGGGTGTTGCATATTTTGTAGATATTTATATGGGGTACATAAGTTTTCGCTCATTTGATACTCGCACTTTTGATAGTATTGCTCATTTGATATACCCTCAAAAAATTGTACAACACCCAGGTAATTGAATGATAAATGAAACTTAAGCATGCTACATAGTATTGCACAGTCAGACCAATGAATGTTTGGTTAATAAAACACAAATGACAGAACATAAAATTTCTGATTATTTCTTTCATTTTGGTATTTTTGGGGGTATAAAATTTTGGAAGGTATTTTTTGGGGTGTATTATTTTAACAGGTATTTTTGAATTGGGGAGTATACTTCCAAATTTTTGTATTTTTTGGGGGTATGCTTTTTTTCTTTGGGACGACCCTATGTATAGGTAAAATTCGAGAGAACCCACAGAGGGCCCTCTACACGCTGGCAATGATTCAATCCCTGGAGTTGACTTTTGCTAATACTTTGTTGAGATTCATGCTCTCCAACTACAGTTTTGGTATACTAGTGGGTACTATAGAGGGGGTGGGGGAGGGGGTTGGGGTTCGTGTATGATGTATGAAAAATAAATATGGCCTTGTACGATGTACCAGAATGGCCCTCACCATTAAAATTTGCGAGTACATTGTACTAAGCATGGTTTTGTATGAATGTACACTAAATAATTCTCTTATCCAGACATTCGGCACTTAACCTAATAAGGGGGTGAAAAGATAAATATTTTACTATATATCTATGCAACTTCGACTTTGATTTATTTATTTATTTTTCAATATATATTAATGAAACTCTGAACATACAATACATTGTCAATTTTAGGCCACACCAATTCAATTTCTTGTTCGTCGGACCCGCCCATACATACTTTTTCAAAAGTGAATTAAAAATAAAAATATTTTTCCCCGCATTCCATCCCATCCCATTCTGAACTGAATTTTAAAATTAAGTTTCTTGCTTCCTATTCAGAAAATCTTATCACATTTGTTGACAAGATCGACAAGTTTACTGCTTTAAATTGACACATTTTGTAATATATGTCATGATAAATGCCTACATATTCAAAAGGTATGATGTTTTAAGCAGTAAACATTCCTGAGAGATTTTTGACACCGAAACATCAATAACTTCTTTCAATTCTGCAGCGAGGTAAGGTCATGTCATCTTTTTACGACTAACAAGAAATGTGTCACAAGGATTACTATGCAAATCATTGCCTGTCAGTTTTCAAATTATTGAAAAACTTGGTATGTTATTTTAACAATTTCGATTGTTTTACCTCGCTATATTGAGGTGTAAGATTTAACATGGATGTAAACATCGATTGTTTCACCTCGAGGTGTAAGATTTAAACCCTTCATCTGATTGGTAAATACAGTATGGTCATTGCATTTGTTTTCGATAGGCATTAGAAATCGATACCTTTACAGTGCATGTGCACTGAACTTCCGCTAATTTGCATATTAAGCATAACACCTGATACACGTGAACTGCTCTCGATGATTTTTACTGGTACAGAATGAGAATTAAGCAGGAAAGACATTTTAATTACTATTTATATATTTACAAGTCACCATTTTCTTAAGCCAATACATATATTGTCAAAAAACTCCCAAAAAGCCAATTTCTTACCAATGTTAGTGTAAACAAACGGTTGACTGCAATTTTGACCTTCTAAGCCGCCATTTAAAACCATGTGACCTTTTATAAAGAATGGAATAGTCCAAAATATTTAGGGAATAGAGGAGCGAGACCTTAACTCAGACCAAATTGTAAAAAAAAAAATTAAAACACTTTTCAATATGGGTTTTCTTGAGGGAAGGGGTACAAAGAGTAGTTATTTCCTATTAAAATTGAAAATGAGTACACACATACTGTTTGAAATAATTGCAAATTAAAAAAAAGATTCATGATAACATAATTGAAATGCACAAAAAATGAAATTTAACACAATTAAACTATTTAACACAATTAAACTATGAAATCTCATTAAAATTTGACTCAATTTTTTAAAACTGAGAAAAAAATTAGTGACAACTATGAATAAAATGGTTTCTTATGTTTTCCCCATTTTTTCTTCATAAAGATAAAATGTAGTTTCATTAAGCCCCTCAGTGGAAGTTCTTTCAGAATTGACGACTTTCCAATTACTAAAGCGCCGCCTAGTGGAGATCATCCAACTACAAAACTGCGGCTATTATTTTCATTTCAGGAAATACACAAAGAGAAAGAAAACTGAACGCGCAATATTTTATGTTCAATCTTGATTTCGTTCATGGTGAAACATTCTGCATGTCAATAAAAAAGTTTTCATATACAAAATAAAAATAAATGAGGTAGAAAATGTTGAAAAGAAATTTCGTAAAAATAAGCATGTCCTTTACTAGCTATGTTATGTCACTGTCAGTAATTAAACAAAGGTCTGTATCGTGTCTCGTTGTTAGTTCTTATTAACAAGATTACCTGTAACACCCACCTGTATCAAGTCACCTGTGGCCACTGGCAACAACTATCTCGTGCAATATAATTTGGATATATGTGATTCCAAATCAAGGTTGTGTAACAGAGAGAAAATTTTAGTTTCAACAGCAGAAACTAACCTAAACTTACAGTCATAATTTTTTAATAAATGGACAACATTAATAGATTTTTTTTAATTGAAAAATGAAACAAAAGAGAAATGTGTAAAGTACCGTATTTTTACATAATTATTTATTTACAGCGAAGTGGTAATAAAGGCAGAAAAATAAAACACTATGAATATCCTTCTTTAATGCTTTCTACACAATAGCCGCAATTTTGAAACCGGAAGTGAGAGGGGAGATAAATCATGTAAAACTAGAAATGGGTCAATTCCTCAGGTATCAAAAACTAGTGCAAAAGTATTTTGATCAATGACAGCAAGTAGGTCAAAGGACTGTAAACAAGCACATTCTTTGGAAAGAATTTAGTAATCCATAATCCTTTACAACAACATTGTCTGTCTTAAACGCACAAGCTGTCATAATAAGACAAATCTTCAAATGAAGCCATATCATGCAAAACAATGACAAAAACCACAAATAAAAACCTCAAAATGTATATTTCTTATAAAAATAAC